>JANKKB010030213.1:16415-99624 GCA_026225775.1 Bursera palmeri
GATTTTACACACACACACACACACACATATATATATATATATATATATATATATATATATATATATATATATATTTATGTGAATTAATGCTCATGTAATTAACTTGTTTTCTTAGCCTCTGCAAGACAGAGATGAAAGCACAGCAAGAGTTCAGAAAAGATCCATTTAAGCCTAGTCCAGAGTCCACAGCAGGGTGTAGAGCTGTTAAAAAAAAAAAGGAATAAATATAGTATTCTTAGAATATCTTTGTCGTGAGAAATGATTTCGTCTCATACGAAAAGAATAAACCTAACCCTAATAGTAAACATAGGGCTGCTATATGCTACATAGCTAGGGCTTGGCTTTGTCTTTTTGAAGCGCCTCACGTGACTTTAAACTGCACGTGCGGGAGTGTAGAAGGATACGTCTCGTCTAGTCCAAGACTGATGAGCAGAGAAGAAGAAAAGTGGCGATTTTGGGTCTTAAAAGTGGATACGGATCATCCGGTAAAGATGCTTTAAGGAAGGCGATTGTGTGTTGCTAAACAGCCGTATTGGACCACATTACTATGTTTTTTCTTCTTTCTTTGAAAGTTTTGAAAAGCAGCATTTCTTCTCTTCTCTTCCCTTCCCTTCCTTTATTGCACTCTTCTTCAATACACTTTTTCACATACAGCATTTCTTTCACTTTATCTTCCATTCTTTATTATTTAAATACTCATTCCTTCAATTGCTAAATAATTATATTCATTCTTTATATCCCTTCATGCAATTTCATGCACCCAATAGTATACCCTTTTACTACTCTTCATGAACGCCGAAAAAGTTGATAAAATTCAATTCAAAATGATCATCTTCCTTAGCCTACCTTGCTGTTAACAATCATGATGTCTGTATTTCGTATTTCTACTCCACATTTAAGAGGGGAAATATAATTATTCATAATTGTATTTTTATTTTGCAATTTGGTATCAATTATCTATTTAATGGTAATTACTGGAATATTAAAGAAAGTTCTTAAAAAAGGATAATGATGGAGGTTGTTGTATGAGTTGTAACTAATCATTGAGTGTCTTTATGAATTTATTTTGTTGTTTGAAACATTTAATTATTTTACAAATTTTTTGTTGCTCAGATGTTTTCGTAAAGCAAAACTGTTATTAAGCATTTTATAAAAGGATTCGACAAAGTATGACGATGTTAATCTCTGGTGGCCGCGCCGATGCCTGGATAAGCAGACGTAATTGGACACACGTAATTACTGGGCCTTGATAAATCAAACTTTTCTTTGGGAGTTCTAAGTAAACCGTCACAATAAATTGAATACCCCCATTTTATTATTAAATGGGCTTCACTTGTATCCACACTGGCCCATGTCTACAATGTTCTTTTTCTTAAAAAAAAAAAAAGGAGAAAATTTGTGAAACGTGGTCGTTTTATGGTTGCTCCTTTGCCCACGCAGCTTCGCACAAAGCGAACATGAAATTGAAAACCCTGCCAAAACCCTCGCCCCACATGTACAAGTTTCAGTGGTAGAAGTCTTACGTTACGCTTCCCTGACATATCACGTTGATGAATCACTCTTCAATGTAATACCAAGCCCTTCCCATATCAATCTATTTTTTTTTCTAAGAACATAATGGAGTTAGTCATCGCATCATCCTCCATCGCCGACGCTGGCATTGGCTGCTGGGATTTACAATCAGGTGTCGAGCAGCTCCGTTACAAATCATGTGCCTCACCTCCCCACGGACTCGCTTGTGTGGGCCAGCGCTTCCTCGCCTCCTCCCAGCTCCGCGAATCTTCCGCTTCCTCCGGCTCTATTCTTTACTGGTCCTGGACAAAGGTTACACATTAACTGTTCGATTCTTTGCCTCGATTAAAATGTATGTATGTATATATTATATATGTGTGTGTGTGTGTGTGTATATATATCTCTAATTTTGACTTTTTTTTTTTCTTTTGAATCATGGCTTATACAGCCTCAAGTAGAGGTGAAGAGCTTTCCGGCGGAGCCGATTAAGCCGGTTGCCGCTAATAGTCATGGAACGTATATCGTTGGTGGAGGTCAATCTGGAGATATCTACTTATGGGAGGTAAATTTGAAATGCTCTCTAATTTGCATATTATTTTAAAAAAAAAATTATTATATACAAATACACATAATGGGTTATATTGTGACATAGGTTGCGAGTGGTAGATTGTTAAAGAAGTGGCACGCGCATTACAGAGCCGTTACATGCTTAGTTTTCTCAGAGGATCAGTCTCTTTTGATTTCTGGGTCCGAGGATGGATGTGTTAGAGTTTGGTCGCTTTTAATGTATTGCCTCTCATGATATTTTAAATTTATTTGTTGTCGCATTTATAACAAGACATATGATATCTCGTGAGATGGACTTGATTTGTTACTTACTATAATTTTACTTTTTTTTTTTGGCTCTCGCTTATAGGCTCTTTGATGAATATGAAACCCCACAGACAAGCTATCTCTATAGTTTTACCGAGCACACTCTGCGTGTAACTGACATTGTTACCGGTTATGGAGGATGCAATGCAATTATAGTGTCAGCTTCTGAGGATCGAACTTGTAAGGTTTGAATGCTGATTTTAATTAGGAAAAGTTTGGTCACAAATGCTATTTCAAATGGATTTCAGTGCTCCCAGTAAGCTCTACTTTTGTTAAAGATGATAAAATGTATTGCATAAACCATATTGAGGAATGTTTTGTGATAGTTAAGAACTCAACATTACTGATAGCCATTATGCAAGAAATGCGTTGCATTTGAAATGAAGTAAAGAGAGAAGCCATGAGACAACCAGAAAGGAATGCTGATACTTCATTTTTGGGCAACTGTGAAAAGTCATTTGTGCCTATGATATATTTCATGTACTAGTAGAATTGATAATGGGGAAGAATTATTCCAGCTTAAGGAACTCTAAATTACTGCTATGACATATCAAAATGATCTTTTGTAGTATCAAGGAAGTCCTTTTAAATTGATTTTTGGAGTTCCTAAAAACTGAATTCCTGGAGTACTCGTATCTGGTATATGGTATATTCTTTTGCTTTATATATATATATATCTATTTTTTTATATCTATGATATCTCCTTTTTGGTAATATATGATGTTAACATTTATCATAGTTAATAGTCCGTTAGGATTTACTTTTCTGAAGGATGATTGGTGTATGATTTCCTCAATTCTTTTTAATGTACATTGCTGCAGGTCTGGAGCTTATCTAGGGGAAGATTATTGAGAAACATTGTATTCCCTTCAGTAATTGATGCGGTTGCATTGGACCCTGGTGAACATGTTTTTTATGCTGGCAGCAGAGATGGCAATATCTATATTGCTGCACTTAATGCTGAAAGTACCTCTGGTAGCAGTTATGGGATGCACATCATTGGTTCATTGTCCGACCGCAGGTTTTTCATTTTTCTTACAGTCAGCACATAATAATAGATAGAACATTTCTATATGTGGCATATTCTGTTATTCTTTGACAAGTTGTCTATTTATTATTTTTTCATCACCTAGCTTTGGAGGCTTGCCTCTAGATTTATAGTGCTGAGACGTTTTCTTTAATTTTATTTTCCTTTTACTGCATGTTATTTAGCATTTGGTGACAATAATCTGGACATTTAGTTGCTATTAGCATCCTTGTTCATAACTAAATCTGGATATGGTATCATAAAGTTCAAATGTATTTGTGTTAATTGTTAACTATTTCAAACTTAACGATGTTTCTGCAAATGTTGTTGTTAACTCGGAAAACACATTTTTGTATATTGTCCAGAATATCCTTCCTAAATCGTTACAAATATATTTGTCAGTAATTATTAACAAGAATTGCTCATCTGGAAGCCATTTATTACGCAAATGGTTCCTTGATGATTGAGCTTTAGGATGTTTCCTTGTGGACTTGGATTGGAAGTAATTACTTTAATCCATGTATTTAACAGAAGTTTGTTCGATGATTGATACTTTTTATGTTGTTAATTAAGTGCCTGGAGGTTTCTGTTAAATCAACGTGTTTTGTTCTTTTACCTACTGATTTATAATTTTCCTCCTTTTTCCTCCCCTGCGAAACAGCAAGGCTGTGACTTGTTTGGCATATAGTTCAGAAGGAGATCTGTTGCTTTCTGGATCAGAGGATGGCATGGTTCGACTTTGGGATCCAAGGACCCATAACATTGTCCGCATATTCAAACTTGCAAAAGGTTTTGTTCAGTCAAGTATTAAATATTGCTTCCTGATTTACAAAAGGATTATTTACATTTTTTAGTTATTTCTTGTGGGAACGGATGCATTTTGCACCATTCATGTTTTATACTGCTAAATAATTATTTGTAACAAAATATCACATTCCAATTTTTGAGAAATGGTGTATATTTTATTGTCATTTCATTTGCTCAACTTTAATAAAAGATACAAGAATTTTTTCACTGATGCCATTACCTTAAAGGAATTTGGATATCTTCTATCAAAGTAAAATCAATTTATGTTTGTTTTTAAGAGGCTACTTGCAGTTAGACTTTTACTCATCAAAATGCTAGATGTATGGAACGGAAGAGAAATGCCAACTATCATGTGCAGTGTCTGTTTTTTCAGAATGCGATGAATTAATTTTGAGTCTTTCATGAAGATAAGGTCGTTTGGGACCCTCTCCAGAAATCATCGAATTTGGATCTAAGTTGGCGACGTTTCACATTTGCTTACTAAAGCATAATTCTAAGTTTTACTTAAGTGATGATAATAATAATTTGACTTGAACGAATTTAACATGATATTCTTTGTCATTCAATATACTGTGGAATTCTTTCCCCAATTTAAAGTGATTGCCGATTTCATGTTCGTGATGTTTCATTTGAGACCTATATTTAAGTATCTCAGGCATGCTTTTATATTTTCCTCACCAGTTTGATAGTAAAATTTCATATTTTGGGCTTCACGAAGCAAATAATTTACCTGCTCATTAAACATAACTTTCTTTTCCTTAAAGCTCCTTTACTTGATGTTGGCTCTCATTTTTTGGGTTTTATTATTGCCATGGCAGCAATGGTTGTCAGCATGCCAATGGTTTGTATCAGTGGAGTATCAGTTCTCTCATTTTTAGTGCTGTTTGGTTCTGCATTGTGCAGGTCCTGTGAACAATGTTCTTGTTGTTAGACGGCCTCACTTCCTTAGTTTGGGAACATTCTTAAATGCACATGCTTCCTCGAGAAGGCATGGGTCAACTTTACCACCTCCGCTGGATAAATTTGTCAATTCAAAAGATGAAGACGGGGACCATATGACTGTCATCCGTCTTCCCACTCCTTGCACAATTCCTTCTGAGGCTTCATATCGTAGTTCTCACATGATTAATGATCATATTGAAGAACTCCAGGTTTTTATTGTTTACATTTATAGAATGTTTATGATGCTCTATAATATCTTAAACTTGATCTGTCCAATTTTTCTCATTTTGCTAGTTCAGATGAAGCATCATCTTTTTATCCTGAAATCCTTAACTTTATTCTGTCTCCTTTCTGCAGCGACAAGGTTCTTATGCTGCAGCTGAAATGGAGATAGAGAGGCTAAAGCATGAATGCAGAAGATCCATGCAAATGGTTCAACAGTGGAAGAAAATGTATGACAACTTGCATGAATTCTGTGTTAATGAGCTTTTGGGTGGAGATAAGGTGGGAGGCACTAAATGAATGTTTCCTGAGAAATGGTTCTCTTTGTACAAACAGCTCTCTAGGTTTTATTAGTAGTTGATTTTGTGCCCCATCCCCTCTCCCTTCCTAGGTTTTTTTTATTATTTTTTTTATTTTTATAAATCTTATGCGCAACAGAACAGTTTTTCATGTTGGTGAAAGGTTTTCAAAAGACAATGCGAAGTCACTGAAGGTCAATGGCTGCTATAATACTGTATAGGATGGTATTTGTATGTACTCCATCCGTTTCTGCACTTGGTTTGCAGGCTAGGATTAACATGGTGGTCTAGTCTTGCTCTATTTTGTCATTTCTCACAAACCAGAAGGGAAGTTTTGTGCCATTAATTTGAACTTATATCTAGAAAATAATTTCTGGAGCAAAAGAAATATTCCAAAGTTCTTTCCTTTTTTGTGCTAATATCATGTAAATTGGCGCTAATAATTTTGACAGCCTATCCGATGCTTAGACAAAGTGAAAACGAAGTTTTCCAAAATTTGAGAGAATTGATTCTGTTACAATTAATTATCCTAAAGATTCTCTGGATTAGTGCTTTAATTTCGTTGATTTGCCTTCACATGTGTTGGGCCTGTTAGACCCAATCCCAGATCCAGTTGGTCGGTCCTGCCTGCTAGCATAAATGAGCAAGAGACAATTCACATCATAATTTCATCTTACCATGCTTTATTTGCGCATCAGAAGCGCTAGCATTCTTTTGCACGGTCAATAACTAGTAACTCTGCCGTCGGTCTATAGTTCACAAACCACGCCCAATTGAAAGATCACTGCGGCCTCAGGCCCGTAACAAGTAGCTAAATATATTTCCAATTGGAAAAGTAATCCTCGCTATGAACATGTTTATAGCATGCTTTTTATTGTTGCTTCTCTTTTTCATTTTAGTTAATTTTGCATAGCATTTTGCTAATTAATCGATTGGTTAATTTTACAAATTTGTAAATTCTTTTACTGTAAGGAGCTGCTACTTCTTATTAGGTTATAAAGAAGCTGATCGTCATCGAATTTGTTGCCCCGAGAAGTGCGAGCGCAGAGGCCGATATTTTCCATTTAAAGGAAACCAGGATGAGAACACCTCACATATCATGACGCAAACACCAACTCAGCAAAGAAAAAAACAACCAAAAATCTAGTCTGCTCAACCAAACTCTATTCCTACACTCTTTCCTTCCAATTCTGGCGTGCACAATTTGTGGGTTGCGACTGTGAAACACATAAAGAAAAAGCTGAGACCAATAGAAACCCTAAGATGCTTTGACTGACTGACTGGTGCAATTTGGCTCAACAAAGAAAACGATCAAAATTGAATTGTTGAAAATCATGTAGAGAGAGAAGAAGTGAAGAAGTGGGACCATTTTTTGATTGAACAATATCATCATGCATATATGCATTAAAAAATTGAAAAGAAAAAAGGGTTTCTTAGCTTCTGAAAGGCTTACCTGCAGTTCCCGATGAGGAAGGGAGGGTGAGAAGGAAAGCGGTAGTAATAAGCAATATTAAAAAATATTTGTTTGTATAATAAATAAATGGGATGTGGGGAAGAGAAGATAAGGTGGTGGTGCAACAGCAACCGTGATAATGCCAAGTAAAAAAGCCCTATCCAACAGCAAGATCTCCACCCCTGGATTCTTTTTATCCAATCGAACCTCTTCTTGCAGAGAGAACATGTCCCTTTATTCATGTCTTCTCCATAAACTAACATTTTTTAATAACAATCATAGCACACCCTTTCTAATAATTTAATGTGGACACTAAATGTGTGTGAGAGAGAAGGGTACCTCTGGTACCGTTCTAGTCATCAATCTGGACCTGGACGGATGCTTTGAAATCAGGGTTCGGAAGAGTTTTCAGTGTTTCGGATTGGTGTTGCAGAAAAGTGAGCAGGCAACAACCCAACGACACAGCACATGTTTCTTACTTTCTTCTTTTCTTTTCTTTAACCTTTTTCCTTTTTATCTTTTTAACTATCACCTTTTACAGTACTAACAATAATGTTGAGATTCAATCAACAATAATAATAGTTAGTCGGTCACACTTCGATAGTGAAAGTACAATCTTTCACCTAAGATTACAAGCCATATAATAATATATATATAGCACAAAAAATTAAGCTCTTCTAGAAATCCTGTACCACCTTTTTCATAATGTAATACTAAGCTTCAGTTCAGTAGAAGTTTACTAATTAATGCAATTGAAAGCAGCATGAAAGCTGTACCCAACTTTGAAGTCCGGGAAAGGCTAGTAGAGAAGACATTAATTTTCTCCACCATGTCAGTTTAATAGAATTAATCAATGAGGCATTCTAGGGAGATATGGTCAATTTTCAGGGAATTACGTTCTTGAACATGCATTGTTAGGGTTTCAGCACTTCGTGAGCAAGTATTAATTGACAGCATTCATGTGTCGCACCTAGACTGCACCAGACTTGAGCGGCTATAATATAATTTACTTCCGTAGATGTAGAAGTTGCAGAACCCATCTACGCCATTTGTTTCTTTTCTTTAAAACTAGGGAAAAATGGTATGCACTGGTTGGGCTTTGGGCGCACAGTGGAAGCCGAGGCAATTAACAAATGTTGTCTCCAACCAAAATGGCAAACTTTAACTTTGTCCTCTTCTAAATATCTTGACCGTTAAGACCCTTAATAATAACCCTTCATGTCTCCTTGGCTAATGTCTACATCACACATGTCTCTATTGGCTGAGTCGGTGGTCCACGAGCAAGCCCCACAGCTTCGGATCAAATCGGTAACATTGAAAAGAATAATAATAATCCTGTAAAGAATTTTAATCAATTACTATTATTGGAATTCTCTCTTTTATTTAGGTAAAAAAAAAAATGAATGAGAAGAACGACTTGGAACTTGTACGAAGAGCATACAGTTAATTTGAGATATTGACGATACAGCAAAGCAAAGAGCAGTAAGTGAAAAAAATAAAAAGCGAGTTCACAAATCACCAGTTGGGGTTGGAGTTGGGATTGGTGGTAAAGTTCGTTAGAAAAGCAATGCAATTCCAGCGCATGAAGTACCTGATCCATCTCGAAAAGCGTTCCTGTTGCAATGAGAGGTGGTTTAGGCTGTAGCTGCAGCATATCAAGATAATGAGGGCAAGTTGTAAGATTATACATTTGGGCCCTGCCCCTGGACCATTGCCACGTTTAATTCTCCGGTAGATCCAATGGCATGGCATCGGATTAATTGTCACCGGCTACCGGGGAAAGTAAATCATTAACATTTAAAGGGGTCTGGTGAGATTTCTGACACCTGTCATGTGATTGTGGGGTTTTAGGTTCTTAAAAGAAAGTGAATTTTAAGGCAAAGTTAGACCCCAACAGTTCCACTCAATGTTGTATAATATAGCTTTCATCTGAGAAAAATAATGATTCATGCACCAACAAAAGCACTAATTATAGTCCCTGGAAGTACAGTTGGTAGATCTAAGCCTTTCAATCTCTTTACCTACTGCTTACTTCATCAGAAATAATTCTATCAATTCAAACGCGTACTTAAATTAATTTGGTAATCAATACTCCATCCATTTTCCACTTTGCTATGTTAAATTCAGTTTAGAGAATAATTAAGATGGCTGATTAATGCTTAAATATGCCTGTCAATCTATCTCTCATCTGGATATATTGTAGAGGTTGTCCAAGAGAGACATTAAAAACGAGATGATAGCGAATATATAGCTGGTACTTACTAATTATCATAAATGAATTTTAAGTTTCTACACAAAATCTTAAAAGTAAATTTTCTGTTTCCCGAATGAGGAGAAAAGGAAAAACAAAAGCTTGACAACGTTGTGATAATTAACAAAGATTGACTGCAAAAGCATTTACACCAATATTGTGTATATAACATATAATAATGATATTGAACCACTTTTTATATATATATATATATAACGCACCATTGATAGTCTGTTCCCGATATCACTATTATATTCCTATTTTCTCTTTACATCTTCTTCTCACCCAGCTTCTATCTGTAACTCTTTCCTTGGCTGCACGTTCTGATAAAACTCCCAGTCTACACTCCTCTCTTTTATCTCTTCCCCATCCCTCTGTCGTCCATCAGGTATTCATCAGCAATCTTCAGCTGTTAACTACTTCTTGTTTCTCTCTGTCTCTCTCTATCTTTCATTTCTTTTGCATAAAATCTTCCTTTTCTAGATTCTCTATAGAGTGAAACCATGGAAATTGAACAGTTAAAGTCTGCAACAGAAGATCAGATGGAGATGATGATGATGATGCAGATGGACAAGTTATCCGACTTTTACGGGTCCTATAACGATATCTCTGAGCTGCACTCAGGTGAAACTGGCGCAAGTAATGGCACCAACATTGGTTCCATGACACATTTCTTTGACAACCCACATGTTGCTTCACCTTCTCTTCTAAACCTACCATCCACTATATCGTTTACTGGCTCCACTACACCAGTTCAAGAACAATCTATTCCATCTGTTTTGTCTTACTCAACCAATGAAAGATTTTGGAGAGGTGCGGGAGATATGTCGGGTACAAATAGTTATTCCACACCGTCACAGAAGCGGAACTCAATGGCGGCGATGAGGGAGACCATCTTTCGAATTGCAGCCATGCAGCCAATTCATATAGACCCAGAATCAGTGAAGCCGCCAAAGAGAAGGAACGTGAAGATATCGAAGGATCCTCAAAGCGTTGCAGCAAGGCATCGGAGAGAGAGGATAAGCGAGAAAATAAGAATACTCCAAAGACTTGTCCCTGGAGGAACCAAAATGGACACTGCCTCTATGTTAGATGAAGCAATACACTACGTCAAGTTTTTGAAGACTCAAGTGCAATCGCTGGAGAGAGCAGCCGCTGATCGGCCAACTGGAATAGGGTTCCCTGCGCCACTATCTAACGGGAGTTATCTTTCAATGGGAACATACCAAGCTGCTCAAACCGATTATGGAGATGCTTAACTTAAGAAAATAGTTAGCTAGAGCAGGATTAATATAAGTTAATGTTCTAGTTATGTTGGGTTATTGGGATTATAAAAAGATCATGCATGGCTGCTATTCAACTGATCATCAATGACTTTGTAATCCCTGTTGTATTGTTATGAAATAATTACAATTATAGCTGAGATAGATAGCCCGACTATTTAAAATTCTTAAGAGAATCTCATTCTCTCTCTCACTCTTTTCTGAAAAAGGACGACTTAGTGGCCACCTTGGCCGAGGAATTCTAAAATTCACGCAATTCCAACTACAGAAATGAAGAACCTGACCAGATCACGATCAGATGCCTTACTCTAGACAATATATATCCATGGCAGTGGCACATTTGGTCTCAGAAATCGAAAAATGATTGTGTTTTCTCTCTTTTTTATTTTAGCTGAGACCAAAAATAATTATTGTTGGTGGGTTGACAGACTAATATTGTAAAACTATCTTTGCATATCCACCTAGAAAAATCTCGAAAGGAGCGTTCTCTGTTGATAAACTTATGTGTAAACTTGGACCAATAAGTACACGAAATCTCCCTACTCTTGAACACTTGACGTCACTTGATGACACGTGTCCCCGTCAACGGGAAAAACCTGCTTCTTTCGTTTATCTGTCTAGTCGGAATACGAAGGAAAGACACTGCAAGTATAGTTGTCTAGAGAATTGTAGCACGTGCTGAATCCTACGTCTGGCGTCGGTATAACACGTCTCGGCATTTGAGATGAATAGCACAGAAATTAGATGAGACGTTTTCGGACTTTATCATCGTGAATTCCATGTCACATTCAAGTATATTTGTAATAATACAAAGAGAAATGCATGGGAGGTCCACGTGAAGAACTGACAAAACGATGTGATAGGCTTTTTCCGGTGATGACGTCTTTTCCGTCAAAGCTCTCTGCACGTGAAGCTTAATCTACTCCGCCAACCCAATCTGATGTGGCATTCCACGTTCGAACTTGTTAATGACTTTGCCTAAATGCTCACGTGAACTTCAAGTGGTTATGTTTTGCAGTTCACTTTCAATACGTTTCATTCATTTCATGGGATTTGCTACAACATTGCTATATTAGACCCACTTTTTATAATTTTTCTTAATTTAAAATATTTTTAAAACCTTTGAGAAATCCAATGATTCAATTAAACAGATACGCCCTATAGTGGTTAATAATCTAATATTATAACTTTATTTACAGATTATAACAATTTAAATACTTCTCTGATTTATTTGATATATATAATCTCCGTTATTGTGCTTTATTCATGACTTGGATGAGGACTTTCAAGTCTACATTCTAATATTTATGAAGTCCAAACCTAGTTTGGCAGCTCATAGGAGATTGGAGACCACAATCCTCAATCTCAAGGTCAAGGATATGCTCTCCTGCCCTACCCCTTTCCAACAACTGTTTCTTTCTTTCATCCATTTTCCTATATAAATAAAATTACACAAATTAACCATTGACACTTCGATCGATCACTTTTTTCTTTTTTATTGTTGTTAAATTTCATCTGCCAACGTAACTGGATGGACATCCATGTTGCTATCATTGAAATTCGAAGAAATTGATGATGAATTTATTTGACAAGAACTGTACTTTAAAGAAATATAGCCAACAAATCCCTCCATTTAATGTTTGATTACATCGTTGTTGTCAAAAGATGAGACTACCATGGGCTGGGCTTACTTTGCATGCACATCTGTTTGGGCTACAAACAAACTCTCTTTGGTGTTGAGAGATATGACCCATCAAAGGAAAAGTCTATAGAGTTCGTGCCGGAGCAAATCCAAACAATTCTTGGAGATCTGAACACAAAATTATGAAATGGGAGCAAATGAATCCAAAAGCAATATTATATACACAATAATACTGGATAGAAAGAGAAAAGTGCAGACTGCCTCCCACAACAGGAATCAGGATCCAATAGTGACGTGCTTACATCTCAACGATGCTGCATGCATGCCTCACTAAAAGCAGTTTATTCTTTCCCACCCGAATGCCTATCCAATTCGATATAGAGAGATATAACACGACAATCAAAAGCTAAAAGATATATAATTAAAATTAAAAAAAAAAAAAAAAAAGGAGAAGAAGAAGAAGAATATATTTTTATGTATAAGAAAAAAAAGTATGGAACAAATAAGACGATGGTCAAAGAATGATCAGAAGACCCATGTGAGACTTCCTCTTTAATGTTCCAACATGCACATATTGAGGGCTCCTATGATTTGAATAGGGGGAGCCCCCTTGTCCTGCGAATTTAGGGCACAGTCCTTTACACCCCATAAGCGCACTGTGTACTTTCCTAGACAAGTTTTTAATAACAGGAAGATATTTCTGGGGGAAGTAACAGTCTTTTAGTGTTATTCTCGTCTTGCTGAACGAAGAATCCAGTGGCAGTATCCTTTCGAGAAATGGGAGTTGGCGTGTTGGTAAAGTACAATAATTTTGAAGAGGGTTCTGCAACGGTTGCGGTAGAATTGAGGAAAGCCATTTTGAGAACTTAGGTAAGAATTTTTGAATTATTTGGAATATCTCCTTATCACTTATAGATTTTTTCCAAGTTATTTTGAGGTAAAGATGGTAAATGATAAATAAGAATAGTGATAAAAGAAACCGAAGAGATTCCTGTAATTTTGGCTTAAATATTTTAAAGATAGGGTTATAGAGTTTTCAGAAGTTTTCCATGAATAACATATAAGCCCAGTGTTACCATATATATAGATATACGCTTCGACATATATTAATTAATACAAAAATGGGTTCACTATCCTAAGATATTGCCGTATTTTCTTTTCCCTTCATCTTTGCATGATGTTTTGCGAAAACATATTTCATCTCTTATTGTTATTATTATTTTCTAATTCAATGATAGGATGAATAAAGCTAATTTTCTATAAGAAGGTTTAATGTAATAAATTGACGATTTGGTATCTCTAGCCGTGCTAATTAATAAAAATAGGAAAGGAATTATTTATTGTATATATTCTTGAGAGCTAGCTTTGGTTTTTGATGCAAGTAGGTGTTTTGCTCCATAAACACTTAGTAGGAAAGGAATGGATGATGGAGATATCGAACAAACCAACCACATGAAAACATATTAGAAAACAGAGCATTAAAAATATGTTGGTTGGTTGAATAGGGTTTTCAGTGATAGGGTCTTGAAGACGACGGACAATCTACTAATTGGTCTAATATTCTTCGGCACTTTGTCTCATTTGATAGGTGGGATGCATCGCATTACAAACAATCATACAAACCTGTCCCTGTCCTTATTTCTAGAATCATGAGATCAATTAGACTTTAATGCGGCCTTCACCTGTTAGATAGGGTTGAGCTACGAAACAAACATGTCA
Organism: Bursera palmeri; assembly: GCA_026225775.1. NCBI lineage: Eukaryota > Viridiplantae > Streptophyta > Magnoliopsida > Sapindales > Burseraceae > Bursera > Bursera palmeri. The sequence continues at coordinate 30,446 of JANKKB010030213.1, forward strand.
TGATGTAGCAGTAGAATCGTATGGGTGACACTGTAAAAAGTAATTAAATTGAATAAAGTGGTCAACACAATGTGTTGGTTACAATTTGGCATCAATAAGCACACATGGTTAGTATGAGATGGGCTTGTCGTTTCCACTATGAATTTGATCGGTGTACCATCACCATTTCGGTGCACTATCTTAGTTAACTGATAGAATTAAAGTTATCCAGAACAGACTTTATATAGCACAGTTTGGCAGAAATTGTGATATATATAACCAAGCGAAAGCCCAATGACGTTTGTAATTCGAAATAAAGACTGTGCTATTGTAAATTTTACTACAGGGAAATTAGCTACTGAACATCCTTTGGTGGGTGCCACAAGTTTTCATCTCGCAAGCAGGTTTGACAAGTTGACGACGTAATCCAAGACAAATTCATAATTCAATATCGTCGTTTTACTCCTTGTCTGCTACCATGATATTATGCATTCAACGAGGTTCACGAGAGTAAGAACTAAAAACCAATTAAAACTCTCGTAATTAGCTCTGGGTTGAGGAACAGATGAGCCCACCTACTTTTACTCGAGAGTTTGTCAGATATTAACTTGTTCAGCTGTTCAATTGCGATTACTATCTGCCCCCACTTAGCTTGGACCACGAAAAGTCGCACTCGTACTTAGAAATACAGGCCTTTGTGTCACCCAAATTGTCCTATAAATCAAAATCCGTGAATGTAGTTGACAGCCCATCCATGAAACTCGTTTCCTCAGCTTTAAGAGGCCTTACTTGGTATGGCATTTATAACAGGAAGTCTGAAGTTGTGAACCCCTACAAAAATTAAAAACAACAAAAAAACTGAAAACGTAAATAAATGGTTAATTGAGCTTTATGATGATTTTTCTTTTTAAGCGACGTTTATTGATGGTGGACTGATACTATTAAATTATCTTGAAGCCAATCTTCATTTTTATCTAAGTCAAGTTTTAAAAGGAAGAAGGAATGAAAGGGGTCAATCGAGGTACAAAGCTTCATACTAGTTGTATTGATACTGTCAAATGAAGGACCAGAAAAAAAAAAACATGGGCTGCGGTATGTCAAAATGTCAAATGATGTAGCTTGCTATGTCCATATTCATGTATGATTCGAAATTCTGTGTTCTTACAGTATAAGTCAAATACTTGATGCATGACGATATAAATCTACGTTTTCTGTGTAACTGATAATAAATATGTGTTGTTGTTAACATTTAATACTATTATAGTAATATATACACCACAAATTGATTGTTTGTCTTTCAAATCACTGCGTTAATGGGGACAATGTGGCGGCTGGACCTGTTGATGAAAAATTGATCAGGTGGGTTTGTTGGCCCTGGAGTTATTAGGTTAAATATGATTCTATGGTTGCATTCGCCATGGTGGCACGCGGTTACTGTTGTATAAATTCTCATAATCATCATCTTCAAGGGTGAGACAGGATGGCATTCAAGCACATGATAACACGTGAACAAATTAAAAAAAAAGGTGGAGAATGGTCAAATTGATGAAAAACTGATAGCCAAAAATTTAGTCGCAGGGACAGTTTGAATTTAAAAGTCTTCCACTAAAATATTTATAAAAATAAAATTTCTGATTGTCTAAATATATAGAAGTATTTTGTAAAATTATAAACATAAAGGGGTATTCTTGTTACATTATAAACATATCCATTTTGATGGTACAGTTAAGAAAAACCAAGGATAATTAATTAATGTGAACAAAGGGCAACTTCTTTAAATAGCTACTCCAGAAGTCATAAGAAAAACCAAGAATAATTAATTAATATTTCAACTCAAGATTTCTCATTGTTTGTTACTAATACTATAATCAATCACTTTCGAGAGCTAGCGTTAATATCAATTAATGAATTATTCCAAGTCTTCTTCTAGGAAAGATACGTGGTTAAGCATCTCTCTACAGAAATTTTAACATATCTAGAGCATCTATGTTTCCAAATATTCTGCGTTGAGACATTAACGCTGCAATTCATCATACTATCTTTGCTTCCAAGCCATGGCTAACATGGAGCATTTCTGCCGCGATTATCTCTCTCTCAACCCAAAACAAGCCACTTTACTTGATCTAATTCGTCTTCTATTCTACTCTGATGTGGAACAACGAGGATTTCTCGAGTGCCCAGAGGGGCGCGGGCAGATAAATTTTGGTCGTCGATGGCTTATATTCATCTCCGTTATTGTGCAGAAAACTCTCCTCTTCTTGAGACAACCTATGGCCATAGTAGGATATGTTCTCGAGCTGTGGCTGAACCTTCTATCAAGTAATGGAGGTTTCCTCAAGCTTTTCATCAATATCTTAAAAGGTTTGGTCGTGTTTCTAGTATCATTTTAATTTTGTTACTCATATCATATTAGATCAGAGTTTACATCTGCGTTAATTTGTCTGCTTTTATCTGTCCGAAATGTTAAAAAATCACAACATATGTGTATATATATATATACAGCAAAAGTGGTGAAACCTGATAGATCATCGGCATCGTTCGCATCCGTAGTGGGTATTTCTGACAGAAGAGTTGAGTTAGACAGTAGCATCCAACCGAATGACGGCAGAAGATATTCTGCAGCATTGTCCCTGATGGCCGCTAAATTGTCATATGAGAACAAAGCCTTCATTAAAAACATAGTCAAAAATCGCTGGAAGGTAAGTTAAAAATTTCGTTTCATTGAGAGTATGATACAAAACATAACATTGAAGTGTTCATGTTAAATCTACAGCTAGCTTATATGCCTTTTCATTTCATAGGCTCGCGTGCATGCATAAGTAATTTATTTATGTATTTATTTTTAATACTTAATTTTCTTTGGTGCAGATGGAGTTTTTGGGGTTGTACAATTTCTGGAACGGTAAGAAATTCGAAGCAACCTCGTACAATTGCTGAGTTGGTTTTTTTAAAATTAAGCATCATCAAATTGACCGCAAATAGGGTTAGCATAGCGTTTAAGGCGTTATTTACTTTTAATAAATTATTATTTTCGTAATTTGCTGTCGTGTTTGATTAGTTTTAGCGACCGAGCCGGTGCGGTCTTCGGTTTTCACATAAAATAAAAAAAAAAATAATAATAATCCTCCAACCGGGACATTGCCTGGTCGTGATCGAAAGTGGATAGCGATCATGATCCGTTGATTATAAGGTACCCATCATTAGCTGGGTCAATTAGGCACATCATTAGCTGGGTCAATTCTTACCTAAGAGATTACAAGAATTTTCTTTGCGTCGAAGTGAGTTTTATTTTATTATATAAACATTAATTAATATTATGTGGATATTATTTGCCTTAATACGAAACTATAAGAATATAATTAACATTCAATCAAGTTATTAGTTTAATATTACAGTTTACTTTTAGAAGTTGACGTAGTCATTTGCTGAAATTTATATAGATAAATACTTAACACGTCGTTCATCAATTTTTTTTAATTTTTTTATTGTATAGGACTAATCAAAGTTTGATCAACCTATTATTATTTTATTATATATTTTACTCAAAAAACCTATTTCAATATATGGTTCTCTAATTTGAATGTGATATGTCACATCCTAAATGGCTAAATGAAAAATCTTTTAGTGTAACTCGTATATATATTAACATTGCATCAATCATAGGTCCATCATTGCAATGATTGATGCACTATTGATCATCATAGAAAAGTGATATGTTTAGCCATTCATCCTTTGCCACATGTATAAAAGGAGAAACACTTATATAAACCTGACATAACACATTATATATAAAAATATTATATCTAACCACTCATCTTTTGTTATATGTACTATTATCATCAGCTACAGTTTAATAAGATTATTATTATTATTATTGTGCACAGATTATCAGAAACGCTTCTCTACACATGCCTTCTTGCTTCAAGATACAAGGACTGACCCCAACGTGATCGTGGTGGCATTTAGAGGCACTGAACCATTTGATGCAATTGCATGGAGCACCGATGTCGACATTTCATGGTATGAGCTTCAAGACGTGGGTAAGATACATGGCGGCTTTATGAAAGCTCTAGGCTTACAAGAGAACCAAGGCTGGCTCCAGGAGATCGAACAAGAAAGAGACAACCGACCGTATGCTTACTATGAAATCAGACAAATGTTGAAAGAACTGTTGAAAAATAACAAAAAAGCTAAGTTTATACTAACAGGGCACAGCTTAGGAGGAGCATTAGCAATATTGTTTGTTGCTGTGCTAGTGTTGCATAAAGAGACATGGTTGTTGGAGAGATTGGAAGGCGTGTACACATTTGGGCAACCAAGGGTAGGAGACAAGCAATTCGGACAGTTTATGGAGGAAAACTTGAAAAAGTATGATGTGAATTACCGGAGGTACGTTTATTGCAATGACATTGTGCCGAGGTTGCCTTATGACGACAGGACCCTTTTGTTTAAGCACTTTGGGCTATGTTTCTATTACAATAGTTTCTACCACGGGAAGGTGAGTGCTGTCCTTGTCAAGTTTTTTTTTGTGATACTACAATCTACTTTCGTCGTTGAATTAATTCATTGCTCTGCATGATGCTGTGTATTCAGGTTATGAGTGAGGAGCCGAACAAGAACTACTTTAATTTGTTATGGGCCTTACCCAAGTTCATTAATGCATTTTGGGAGCTCATAAGGGGTTTTATTCTACCCTGCGTAAAGGGTCCAGATTATGCAGAGGGTTGGTTTTTTATAATAGTTAGGGTTATTGGGTTGGCTGTTCCTGGATTTTCAGCTCATGCTCCTCAAGATTACGACAATGCCACCCGATTGGGCTCCTTGCCTCTCCAGCTCCAAGGTCCTATTTAAAAGAACTTGGAAAAGGCCAACATATTTTAGTAATTTTTCAGATTTATATGGTCAAATACAATAATAATAATGATAATAAATTAAGGGGATTCAAGCTAGATAAATTTGTTTTCCATTTATTTCTCCCGCCAGGGAGTTTAGCTTTCTGTTTACCAAACATTTCATTGTATTTTGGTGCCAGTTCCCTTACTAGTAACAACTCTTGCTATGCTATACCAACATGATTCACTTGCCTCATATGTCTTCAGAAATAAGAAAGCTTAAATATAATGGATGTATACAAGCAAGTAGAAGTATGGGAAGTCAGCCGAGAAAATATTACGAGGCTCGGGACTAAATCACAGATATAATATATGTAAATTGCAGGATTTTGGATTTGGAAAGTCAATAAATAGAACAAATAAGACGGGCACTGAAATTTACTTATCACTTTCCCTGCATTAAGGATAGTTCAAGTTACACCAGATGAACGATATTTCCATTTGCAAAGGCACACTATCAGAGAGAACATTTCAGAAGCTGATGTACATACATACACATACACGCACAGACATGGTTTATTTGTAAATTCCCTTTTTCAAACACACTGAATTCTAGGGATAGGAACTGAGGTGTTGCAGCTTTATGCGAAACTTTGATCAAGGAAATGCTGCTTCATGCAATTACAAACTGTATCAACGCTACATTGGTGCCGATATTGTAGTTGGCCAATGCTATCTCTCATATCAACTCCTTCTACCTAGCCAGAGATTAATGAATATTCAATAAGCATCAAAACATATATTTACCACAATAAATAAGGAAGCATTTGGATGTTATATGGACAGACTCTTACAAAATCAAATTTACAGAGAATACATTCTGCTCATTCTGGGATTGGAGGATGGAGCTTGTGCCATCAGGTGCTACAATCTAAAAATGCTGTTACCATGAGAATTTCAAATGAATTTTAGTTTTAGAACATACTGTAACCATTTTATGCAGCAAACTGATTGTTGAGTTATATTTGCTTTAAAGAAATTTCAAATTTCTTTCTCTGCATTTTGAAGATAGACAGCAATAGCATTGTCGCTGCTCTTGTGGATTATTCAACATATTTCGACAAAGATTCCCTTTCATTGACATGCAGAAATAGCCAAATAGGCTGAGGTTTTAACTTTTTAACACTCAAGGAGCAAATATGGCAGAGCTTGTCATGTCAAGCTCTGTTTAACATTAATGTAACTAAAATAACAAAAGAATAATACGTTGAAATTCTATATATTAATCCTAGATGTTTTACCTGGCAATTATAGTGGTTAAAGTGGAGAGCCAGATGGATTGATGAGATTAAAAAGCATGGCAGGTAAAGCACCCACTCAAGGAACCCATCTGGCGGGTTCTACGGAATGATACGGCCCCATGGCTACTCCTAGCAACTTGATGGTCCTGGTTGGCTAACACTGAACTCCTCATTTCTTGAGCTCTCTTTTGAGCTAATCTTAGCTTGTTCATAATCTTATCCATAGATGAAGACCGCTTCTTTTCAAGCTTCATCTGAAATATAATTTTCAGTAAACAATAGCAACCGCCAAATGCTCATGCAAATGCATGCGGTATGAAGAAGTTCATATTACAACTCCATAATCCACATGGCATGATTGTGGATATATGCTTTTATTTCAAAATACTAAAGGTAGAAATCACGAAAACATAATTTATTAAAAAACAATTATAATTATAAAGGCATTAAAGAGCACCAAGACGATTATGGAGATAGTGAAAAAAAACTCAAAGGAACAGATCAAGCAGGGCTTAAGATATGAAGAAAATAAGTCGAAGAAAATATCATATAGAAACTTCACATAATTTTTATTTGTTTCTATGTAATTCACTCTATTGTCCACACAAGTCCTCAATAAGTTGGTTATGTTCACCTTTTGCTCCATCATTTTCCACATATATCTACTTTATGAATTGAAAACCCAGAAAGAGTAAGATTTGGATCAAGATATTACTGTTAAGTTTTATCACCTTGCAACTGGATTTATAATTAATGTCTTGAAAATAACTTAAAACTGTGTACATGTGGAAACAATAGATAAGAAAAGAACCTCTAGTTTTCGTATGGCTGCCTCAGCTTTTGCCTTCTGCAGGTTCTCCCAAGCTGTGATTCTGAGCTCCTCTCTTTTGATCCTGTCAAAAGTGAAGAGGTCAACTAACACTGATCTTCCTAAGGAAAAAGATGACTTTGAAAGAGGAAATATAGGCATCTAAATTTTAATTCAGGAACTGTATATTTTTATTCAAGGGTTCAAGTTGTTTAATCAAGGATAAAATTCCCACCTTATTTTTTTCAGCATTTTTATTACTAGGGTTTCAATGGCCTAAAACACTTTTGTAAGTTCTCACTAATGATCAAACAAAACAGAGAGAGTAATTTATTCTTCAGTCAAGCAAACATACTTTGAAATACTCTTTGCTGATTCTGTAATATCCCACGCTGAAGTTTGAGTATCCACAGATTTCTTTCTCCAGTCATCAACAATTTCTGAGTTCTTCCCAGGATTACGAGCGCGATGTTTCTTGGACCACCTTGTCACTGTGACCCTTTCATCTACCTGCACGTCCCTCACTTCTGTTTTAGAGGAATGCACACTCTGGAGTTCCACGATAGGTAAGGCAGCAGGAGTGGAGGAGAAAGGCCCCACTTTGGGAGATGAATGAGTGCTCCCTTCAGGGCTCATCTGAGTTGCCATGTCCCTTCTTGAAACAGTACGAGATATATCCGTGGCGGCATCCTTGACCTCATCAATCTTTTCATCTGTATGTTTGATTAAACACAAAAAATTCAAGATTAGATATGCTAAAGTTCGGTGGGTCTATAATTGAATATTGAAGTAAGATCTGGTATATCCTCCCTACAAAAAGCAAAAAATTATTCAGTTGTTAACAGAAATTATTAGCTTTTTCCATGTTCATTTCCGCGAAGAACACCAAAATGTCAATATGAAATACCACTTGCTTAATATCTGCTTGCCTAGGCCTAAAGATTCTTCACACAGTTTTGTAGTGAGAAGGATTTCAATAACATTTAAGCAATTAATGCGACAAATTACTTCGAGCTGTAGAAAAGAACTTATCATGGATCTCATAACTATGTTCTGAACTACTAAAATTGACGCCGACATCGGATGGGATATTCAAGTCGTTTTTGTTCATATGATAACAATATATTCAAGTAGAATTCTTAAGAACTCATGGCCTAAGTAATAGAAACTGAAAAAAAATATTATACCCTGTGAGGGCAGTGATTGCGGATTCAGTGACTCAGAGCACCCGTGCACACTAGCAGAACGAGCCATGCAAGGCTCCATCCTTGCAGGAAAGGCCCTACGTTGGCCACCGGAATGAATTGCAAATCCATCGGCCGCTAAAACACCGGCCGAGAATGGAGATCCAACCATGAGGTTCCCTACATTTACCCCATCAAACATTGGCATTGCAGGCGAATACAATGAATAATATGCAATCCCAGGAGGACCAAGGGGTCCACTCTTTGATTTTGGTCGCCTTTGAGGAGGTGCATATGATTGTTTCACAACACCATCATCTGCGACTGGACTAAGTATCCACCTCTCAGCATCTTCCCATTTTGAAGGCAATGTCCTTCCATTATTGAAAGGAAACAACGAACCACTCACTTGCTTCCGATTCCCGCTTGTATGCAGTGGAACTCGCTCTGAGCTCCAACCCTTCTGCATTCCAACACTCGCGTGTCTATAATTCGGAGTTCCTGGGCTAGGAAATGTACCAGATTTGCGGGACAAATTTGAGCTTTTCCTCATAGCACCCAAACGAGGAGAAGAAATAGTAGCATTATTTAGATCTAATGAAGCAGGTCTTCTCCTGTCCAGTTTCTTTGATAAAACTTCAGCTCTAGATCTCCTCTCCTGACAGTCTATAGAAAGAAACGGATTCTCTCAAAGAAAAAAAAAAGTTTGCTTTAGATTTAAATCGGAATATTAGATTGTCGGGTACCTTTAAGAGATTGAGAGAAGGAGCTTCTCCCTGAATCTAAGGGTCTATTATCGTCTTCAATAGTCGCATAGTTGTCTTCTTTTTGAGCTGTTTATAATTGAAGGAAACAGAGAGTGAGTGAATTTGGAATTTGAAATTTGTAAAGCGCTCGTGCCTCGTGGTTTCCTTTTGTTTTGTTTATGTTTGTCTTTAGTTTTAACTTTTTTCACAAGCCAAAAATCGAAAATCTATTGCTGTACCTTTCACCTTTTCGGCTTTTCTAGTGAGCCGACTGTGCTTATTGTGCTGTATTGTTGGTTTGTTAGGATCTGGATCTCGATCTGGACCACCACTTGAACTCTCCTGCTGTTCACGATCATGTGCTGCCAGATGCTGCACCAAGAATTCTCTCAGATTTTCAACTCAAATCTATCCTTCTCAAACAAACAGATCCTTACCCTCTCTCATCATCATTTCATTTTTCTAACAAAGTTTCCTTCTTCTCGCAAGCAACTACCAGCTCATACAACCGTTTCAACTTTTCGAAACAAACAAATGTAAGAAAATGCATGCAAACCAAGAGTGGAGACTTCCAATTTAAAGCACATGAAGAAGTCAAATGCAAGTGACTTATTCACTTACCAGGGAGATTTCGGACGCGAGCGAATCGTGGTCGTGAGCGTCAGATGCGAAAGAGCAGCGATCAACACTGGCTGAAGCAGAAGAGAACAAACTAAAATTCGACTCGAGAGTGAATATGACGGAGTCAGGACTGGCATCACGAGCTCGGTATCCTGATCTCATGGGCCTGTGCTCCTGAAACCCTAGCTCCGCCATTGTAGAGCTAACATTCACGTCTGGTCTGGTTCCAGTGGGATAGAGACTGAGATTTCGCTTTTTTTAAGCTTATAAAATGTGTTGCATGATATGTTATGGCGGGTACAGAAATGAATTCTTTTTTCTTTTTCAATTATTTATTATTTCTTTTTATGGCTTGTGATTATTTATATCGATAAATGGATTGTGATTTGTGATCGTGAAGGTAAAGAGGTGAAGGCCAGTGCACAGAAAAAGACAACATGATTTGGAATTTACCTGTTTTTAAGGTTTTGAATGATGATGAATTAAGCGAGGTTTGTTAAACGAGTGGAGAGATGGTGAGTGCCTCAGTGCCTCAATTGAGTGGGGGTGGGGTTGATGCTTTTAATGTTTTGGTCTCCGCCCTTGCACTGGTTCTGAATTTGAATTTGACTGAATGAATGAATCAACATGACTGTGGGACCCCCGCGTTGAATTGCATTGCATTGCATCTCAGCCCAGATATTATTATGTTTTTATGCGTCCTTTTTGGCCGTGGCCCATGCCAATAATTGTATTAATTTCACTGTAATGTTTTAATATTTATGGTAAAATTGGAATTTTCAGTCCAACTATTCTTTCCTTGTCTCAAATAAATAAAAAATAAAAAAATAATTGTCTCGATTTTGTTTTACAAGAAATATTGTTTAGATAGCAAAAAGAACTACTTTAGATAGCAAAGTAAAAGAATTTGAAAAAGGGATTCACCTTGATTTGATTGATAAGAGTAAAGCAACCGCGCTTTCTGATCTAAAATACTAATAACGTTCACCGAAATGTTGAATAAAATAGGAATCGGTGGTCAAAGGGAACTCTTGTTTTGTCCCCGTTTCCATTACTTACCAGCAACAAGAGTCGGGACGTGGTGACTGAATCTACCTGTCTGTCCCCATGAAACGTGCCGTGGTGGGTGCTCACCGATCGAATTGACTATTTTGCCACACGGCATGCGTGGATTATGCTTAATTACTTGCTATACCACCAAACAAATCGTGGTGGAAGCCTCCAATCCTGCCTGCCGTTCCATCAAACATCTATGAGTAGAGGTAAATCCGAGAAAATCCTGTGAAATTAAATAAATAATTGATTCTAATTTCCGTTTGTAGTCAGAGACTCACAGCATTGTTTGCGTGTAGTGTAATATTGCATATCACGATAATTATGGAAAATTGACACTTCATAAGTCGTCGAAATCGAGAAAGGAGCAGAGCTCACAATGTCCAGCCAGCTGGAGAGCCTGGCTTCATGCCGGTCAAACCGGGTGATGCTGCCAGTAATAAACAATTAGAAGAGGATCTTGTATAATTAGGCGCATAATCAGAATAAAGTTGGTAATGGTGCTCAATAGTCAATTGAAAACGCGAAATTCAGTTTGGACTTGAAAAACTAGAATATGCAGAGTGATAATTTGGCACGGCCGAACGAATAAATGCTTTGGTAAGACCAACCTTTTTGTCTACCTGACTCTTTTGGTAAATTAGGGGCTTTAAAAACGAGTCAGAATATGATACTGTCCTTGCACCACATGTGAACTCAAAAATTTCTAGTGAGGGTGAGGCTAGATCGGTTTCACTCATCCCGCGTACAGTGTACTAAATGGACCGCTCGATGGCTCGAGTCTGAAATATTATGGGTAGCTTCTTTAAGAGTTTATGTCTAATTCACCAACTCAAGTTGAATGCTTAACTGATCAAACAAGAAGCACAAGAGAAATGTCATTATGTCAAGTGTATCGTACGCATCACAGTTTGACACATTAACGGCAATTTATGCCTTCTCCACCGACCTTCCTTATATTTTCCTTCTTTCTTTATTATTATTATTTGGTAAATTTTCAGTGGATCTATTATATTATTACTGTATAGTCATGATTTGGTCATCCCCAACCAACTTTAGGGAAGCTTTGAGGCATATCACATCCCTAAGATCACACACATCCTAACCAACTTTAGGGAACCTTTCTCTATCTTATTTAAGTCGATGCCCCCACGATCATGTACGGTAGGGGAGAGGACATTTTAACTAAATTCAAGCCATGTGATGTCAGTACCATTTTTTCAACGCGCATCTAAGATCTCGAGTTATTTATTCACTCGTAACATTTTTAGGATCATCAACCGCACTCACTAGTCTCTGCATTCAGAAATTTGTTAACAAGTGGTGCCGCATACGTGCATCATACAGATGATAAGAGGCACGACTGCATAAGCTGAGATAGAAACAGAGTTGTGAGTTAGTTAAGGTGGTTGTGCAAACATATTGAAGTTATAGCAACTCTACGAACACATCCGAGTTCCATCCATTTTCCCAACCTAACTTAAACCACCTCTTTTATCAGAATAACGCAGTAGCTGGCTGTCTGTTACAACAGTAGTCCTCTCATCCAAGGGACATGTGGAGTGGAGCCCTTCTATAAATTTTTACAAGTTTATACACAGGCACCTTCTCTCCACCAACAAATTTCAAAACAGAGAACATTTATGTAACATCTTCCAAAGTAATGGCTAGATAGAATTGTAAACATAAACCAAGTTTTGGCCAAAAACTCATTCTTCATCATAGTAATCTCAGTATACACTCTTGATACTAACCACGCAGGATTTGTCAAGATTTAACAGTTTCTATTATATAAGTACAGTTTTCTCTCTATACACTGTATGTTGTTCGAAGACAATTTAGCTAGAATACTTCTAAGCAATAGTCGGCATATTGCCACAATCTCACTTTACTGTCTTCAGACAAAATATTTAGTAAAAACAAAAAATAAGATATTAAACATTTTACAAAACTCCATCACACAATTTGTACAGCTACAGACAAAATTCACAATCTGCCGACGCCAGTTCCCATATGCTCCTAGCCACGTGAGCTCAGCTGATTTATTGTCCTGTAACTGCCATACTACTGAAGTAAGCAGTGACTGCCTTCAGCTTGCCGTTCAAAATGTTTTTCTCCACCTAACATGAACATTGGCCCTTTGCAATAAGACACCATATGATAATAAGAAATGAAATTGAAACATAAACCAAACTAAAAACTGAAATTCGTGATTGGAATTTTCACAGGTCATTAGTCAGGGAGTGGGGGCTACCAGAATGTTGAGAAAAATGTCCTTCCAAGAGTTAATATTAGGATCCAAAATAGAGGAAGAAAAATTTGATTATCTCTCCGGATTTTGCAGGAGGATCTGATAACGGTTTAAGATAAAAGCATGTTGTATGGCAGGACTAAGAAGTTAACAAAATAATAGAAGACATAGAAAACATCAACTAAAAGGTTGTTGTGCGTAAACATGAATTGTAATCGAGAAACAACAAGAAACAGAAGTAATCGAGAAGCAACAAGATACAGAAGAGATTGACACACAAAATTTACATGGTTCGGCAGTGTGCCAACATTCAAGGTTGTACGGCTCAAAAAATCCACTATGAAGAATATAAGACAATAGGGTTATAGAGGTTGTTTACATAGGAAACTCTAATCTCAAAAATACCCTTCCGCTCCATCAACTAGCCCCACCATATACAAATATAAGCCACGTTATCAACAGAGGTACTCATATATTCTTTCACCAGAATAATATACCACTTAAAGGAATCGTCTCATTCTCCGTGAGGGAATAAGGAAAGGGGCATTCATCATTTCTTGTCAGTTCAAAATGCAACCCTAGCAGAGATGCACCTTTACAATCATGTTTTACAGATCATAGTACACTCTCACCAATTACACTTCTACTTCAGAAAGGAAAATGCTACTACATTCTACTTTTCAGCACCACCTACCAAGGTATCTGTAAAATAAATGAACATAAAATAATCAAAAAGTACCTCTAATGACCATGCAGGAAGGGCAGATAAAGCCAGCTCTGCTAGTTGATTGATATCAACATTCCTTGGGAGAAACAGGACAATTCTTGAAGCTATTTCTTTTGCACATTTAAAGAGAAAAAAACTGCATAAAATCACATTAGAGCATTATGGATTTCAACCTTTAGAGGGGTTAAAAACAAAAACAGATAAAAATTGTATTCAATGCTATAATATTGGGAAAGAGGAATACCCATCATGCGGCTTAAGCATTGTCTTGATGTTATAGGTCTTCGCTTTAGCATAATCAGGACCACCCCAAGGAGGTGACAAAAAGACAGTGTCCGCCTGCATCACAGAAAACCTATATTAACTGAATATCCTTCCCTTATGTAAGAAATGATCCATGATATGCTCATCAAACTGAATTTAGTGGACTATGGTGAAAATTAAAAGTGTGGTACCCAGTGACCAAAGCAACAGATGTATTTTTAAGCCACTGCTTAAAATTAAAGCTCACAAGAAACTGAACCAAAAACAAGAAAACATTGCAAATGGATAGAAAAATAAAACTCAAGGATTCAACAGCAATCACACAGGAAAGAAACCAACAAAATAGAAACAAACCAAAATAGAGAATTGCCATTGGTCAGAAGACAGCTCTATCACCTTTAATGTAGGTGCCAAAATGAAAAAGTCACCCACTATGAAATCTATTTGGTCAACAACTCCATAGATGGTCGCGTTATGACGTGCATAATCAATTTTCTTTGGATCAACATCAATAGCAATAACATGTTTGCCCCTGAAATAGTAAACAATTCAAACATCAAGCACCAGATATTTGAATGAATACAATGAATAGTTTACATCCACAGTTCAACATACTTGAAAGGAAATGGAAACAAATAAATATTCTTTCCCTTGCACATATCCATCATAAAAGAGAGAAGATTATTTGAGAACTATCCATCTATTTGAGAAACATATCTATCTATTTGAGGAACAACTTGATATATCATTGGTCATGCTGTTGAAGCAAAAGGCACTATAATTGGGATATTCCTACTGAAGCAAGAAAATTCCTGGTGGTAGATTATGGTACTCCATAATGGATAACTAATTCAGCAAAGCAAAAATGGTTACTCACCAGAAAAAAAAAAAAAAAGGAAAATTGTACAAATCATATCCACCAAAATTCCAAGATCACTTACATTGAAGGCTATTACTGCACTCTTATAATAGTCATTAGCTGAATAATGTCCAATATGCATAAAGTCAGAAATGTAACTGCTTTAGAAGAGAAACATTGCACAAGAACCATCACTGCTCTCCCTCAGATATATTTAGAATTTAAAAAATGAGAATTGCATAACAGAGTGTAAATAGTACACACCTCCGAGCAAATTGGATAGAATTTCCACCAACCCCAGTAAAACAGTCAACTATGATTCCATTACCACAACGGACTGCATGATGCCTAGCAATGGCTTCTGGTGTGACAGAAAACCATCCTTCCTCATCCATTCTTATACCATCATCAAATCTGGAAAATAATAAGTACCTTTGACACCAATATTTGCCAATATTAGCAGGAAAATCTTCAATCATTTCTTCAAATTGAGGCTCTGCAAAAATCAAATGGCTTAACTCAAGCTAACCAAATTGTGAGGATATTATTCTTAAGTACTAGAAGACATGCTTGAAAGAAAGCATCACAAAGAGAAAAAGGCCAATGACTCGGACAACCCTACAAGTCAAAAAGAATACAGAGAAAAAAAGAAAAGAAAGAAGTTCACCGTCTTCTCTGTTCACAAGTGGGAAAAAAGTATTAAGTTGGGTCCTCTTTTCTGGTTTGCAGTATACCAAAAAAAATAAGCAATTGAGTACAGCCCAATGTTGACTAATTGACTATTAGAAAAAGATTTGCAATTTGAGATGGAATTATGTTCAAAGTTTTTTACCGACAATAAATGACACATTAGTCAAAATCTGTGAAAATCACAGAAAGAAATATTTAAATCATGAACCTTCACTTTCATCAGAAAACTTTCTCTGCCTATGTCTTCTTCTTGCTTTCTTTTTCTGTTTCTTTGTAGCAGGGTCAAGTTGGACACCCACTTCATCCTTTGCATCAATCAAGGGACCTAAACGGATATCAGTACCCTTGGTAACTGCTTCAGTGAGTTCACTGATCAAGTTGCAATAAAAGCAAGACACCAAAAGCGAAACCAATTAGGTCTTTCCTCTAGGAGTTAACAAAGAAGCTGAAACAGGCACGCTCAAGATTATGTTTATATGTCCTACCTGATATCATCTGATACCTGAAAAACCGCATCATCTTTAAGATCCATATCAGTATCTAATTTATCTAAGCAATGACCATGGTCCAATTCATCAGAATTGTCTTCGAATGGGAGCTCTACATTCCTGATGCAGAACTCGTGAAGACCTAGTTGCTTGACTTTGTTTTCCCGGCTGTGAATGAAGTAAAATAATTAAAAAATTGAGGTCATTAAATAAAACAAAGTGATAAAAAGCCAAATACATATTAAATCAGGGAAAAAATGCATATGGAAGATAAGTTACCTGTTGCTATGCTCCTGATTATCAGACAGGAAGTTCAATGAATCACTGTAACTTTTACTATTCCCAAGATTTTCATCCAGATGACCAAAACTGCTGCCTAAGGTAGGCATAGCCATGCCAGATACAGAGACATCAGTGGCATGAATACATTCCACTGGGAGCTTAATAAGTGGCTGATCTGCTAGTCTATCATAATGTAAAGATTCGACAAATGACGCGGCATTATTCTCTGAGACACATAAATCTGCAGATTCTGAGTAGATGCAAGAAATGGAAGGGCTTACATCCATTTCAGTCATCTCAGCAGTCATTTCCTTAGTCTTATCAGAGATGTCAACCAATGCTAGATGTTCCATGCCTGGGGGTGCGTCCCAAGTAGAAGCATGTGTTTTGATGTTGTAGAAGTAGTTTCTCATGTAGAAAGAGTCCCAATACACCTCCCAATTCCCCAAATCACCGTTGCAATTATAGCTTCCAATATCATCCTGTTTAACATATTCTAAGTTTGAGGAATGAACATCTGATTGAGGTTTCAGTGGCTGCTGAGTGCAGTTATTGTTGCAAAACTGTACACCTTCTTTTTCACAAATAGACACTGAGGAGGCTTCTAAACAGTCATATTCCATAAAATGCTTACAGAGTTCTTTATTACCAGCGTCATTTCCTACATCTGTCAAACAGCATGCTGAAGAATGACAAGCCTTTATGGTAGCTGAACTCACCAAAAGTTTCGTATCATCATTGGATATAGCATCACCATCTACTAATACTATGTCACAGTTCTGATCATTATCAGACACAGCATGAGATAATCCATCAGAGACTTGTCGCTTGATAGCACCAGAAATCCTATCTGAACTTGCTGAATCTTCTCCTTCATTGATGGGGCATTGAAATTCACTATCCACTGCAACATCATAATGAGATGATTGACTTTGGCCCGGCATTGACATACAACATAAAGAATTGCTTGTTTTATCTTGAAAAATAGTAGGAAATACCATCTCCACCTCACTCACTCTGGAGGATTCCAGCATTTCATCCTTAGTTTCTTTATTGCGTTGAGAATGTTTCATGCGTGCACCTTTCTTTCTGCCCTTGCTCATTACGTTCCCCTTCCACACCAATGTTAACATCAGCATCAGAATAAGACTAGAATAAATTTTAAAATACATATTCCATCTCAAAAGTATAACTATTTTTGCTTTTGGGTTTGCTCTCTGCTAGCTGTCGTCTAGGACACAGACATTTGAATCGTATCATCAACAATTCTACATTTCCTCTTATAGAGAGAGACAAAGAGGAGAGCGTTTAACCACTCAGATAACAATAAGAGTTGCATTAATCCATCAAATTGGAAACCTGAATGAACAAAGAGGGCATGTTCAAATTTCACAAGAAAAAGAACAGCTTTCAAATTGATAATTTTAGACATGGTTACAGGAAATGGCAGGCATCGTCATGTGGCAAAGTATTGCCTGCCTCCTATAGTCAACCTCTGAACATAATCCTATACCGTCTCTCACTGCCTCACTCATGGTACCATTCATACTACTACTTAAGTACAATAGAAGAAAAACAAGTGGTTCAGATTTCCAGGTATGCAAAACTAGAAAAAGGCATTAAATTTCAATCAAACAAGGAATGTATCAATCAAACAAGGAATGTATCAATCAAAATGGACGAATGCAATCCATTGCAGAATCTCAAACCTTAATTTCTAAAAATGTGTAGCTTAAAACATAATAAAAATAAGTAATTATCAACTTACATCCTTCTTAGTTTGGAAGGAAAGAGGAAGACCCAGTTCATTCATCTGTGTAATCAATTCTAAATCCTCCGGCAAAGAGCTCAAATCTGAAAATGCACAGAATTTTTTTCAAAAAAGAAAAAACCAAATTAACTTCTGAACATGCGTAGAGAGTGCATCCAATGACGCATGTAATAGACAACAAGTGAAACACTTGCCATTAACTGTATAAACTATGTTTGAGCTGGAAACATCAACATCTTGCGGCATTTTCTGCGCATACGAAGAAAGAAAGTCATAAATTGAAAGGCTCGCAATCAGTTGAAAATATAAACTTAGAAAGCATAAATACTTACAGAGAGTTCAGTTTCTGACGTCTCCCCCCAACCATCGTCCCTATTGATTAAATAAAAAGCAAATACAATACGTTCAACATGGGAGCCCAATAATGGAATTAAACTATTCATGAAGCTTCTTATAAAATAGTTGCGCATCGTTAAGCAAGAATGAGCAAAATAGACACACCAAAAATGGACTTCAGTGAGCTTAAAGAGAGAACCGAGAGCTTTGATAGCCGGACCTTCGGCTTCGTGTCCTAGTCCCTCCATTTGATGAAGAGACAACTTTTGTTATATTCTCAGGGGCAAGGCGGAACGGCAAGACACGACCCTCCCGCTTTTGTAATGGCGGTAGCGTTTCTTGGTTTTATAGCGCTGCTAAAACCAAAAACGACTACGTTTTAGCGTGTTATTAAGCACCCGCTCAACCTCGAACGGCTTCGTTTTACTGAACAATGTCGTTTATTTTGAAATTTTAAACGAAAATTTAAATTTTGACCCAAATTTGATCAGCATTCCATGAGTACTCTTCTAAGACTTAAATATCATAATTGTTTTTAGTTTGAAAGTTATTAATATCTTACATTCAGTCCATCTTGTTCTCTTTAATAAACATCCTTTGAAACTCTTTGAAATGATTTATTTTAAAATGGTTGATTTATAATAACTTGTATTGTATTCACTCGTGTATTATAAAAATCACTTAAAAAATAGAACAAATAAAAAAACAATTGAAAAATAACCATTTGAAAATGAAAAATGTTTGAGATTTTTTGAAAACGGGAGTTTTAATATAAAGTTCGAAAACGATTATAATGCTTGAGTCGTGTATGATATATATTTGACTTCGTCCGAATCATCTTCAACCTTTGAAATATAGGTCTTTTATATTGTTAACTAATTAAATGCAATGATCTTATACAATTACTCATTTTTTTAGTTTATTATATATATTTTTAAAGGAAAAAAAAGGGAGAAATTAAGATGAAACTTTAAAAAAGTTGTGTAAACGAAAGAGGAAAGAAGAAAGAAGAAAGAGAAAACTTAGGAATTAGAGAAGGATATTTAAGTAATTTCGAAAGAAAAGTGTGATGCTATATAAATTTTGTGAGGACGTGACATTTACAAAGACCCTAATTTGGGTAAAAGAAAAAAAAATTTCCTAAATTTCAACTAGAAGTAGAACATAGCAGAAGGCAAAGGAGCAGGCAGTCAGGAGAAGGCAAAACAATGGAAGACGGCGAGATAGAGGACGAGGTTATGGTGATAGACGGTAATGGTGGAGATACGCAGTCAATATCCTCGCCGCGCAAGGTAGAGAAATCTGCTTACGAAATGCTGAGAGAGAGCAAATCGTCTATCGAAGAAATCGTTGCCGAGATGCTAACCATGAAAAAGGAAAACAAACCCAAATCACAGCAAAGAGAACTCGTGACTCAAATGTTCATCCATTTTGTCTCTCTCCGACAGGTTGCCCGCCATTCGCTCTCGCTAGGGTTTCTGCATTTATTTATTTTAAAATATTAACTTTATTTAGGGTTTGCTTTGGTTTTAGGCGAACCGTAATATATTGGTAGAAGAAGACCGCGTGAAAGCTGAGACGGAACGCGCGAAGGCGCCGGTTGACTTCAGGACTTTACAGCTGCACAATTTGATGTACGAGAAGAGTCACTATGTAAAAGCTATCAAGGCTTGTAAGGACTTCAAATCCAAATATCCTGATATTGACCTCGTGCCTGAGGAAGAGTTCCATCGTGATGCACCGGAGAAGATTAAAGGCTCCGAATTGTCCACTGACAGCTCGCATGATCTCATGCTTAAGAGGCTGAATTATGAGTTGCACCAGGTAATTGCAAATTTTGGATCTTGAAGATGTTAACCTCAGTTGTTGTTGTTCTACTAAGTGTTATTTTCTCTGCATTAGCGTAAAGACTTGTGCAAACTTCATGAGAAACTGGAGCAACATAAGAAAGGTTTACTGGAGACGATTGCCAACCGGAAGAAATTCTTGTCCAGTTTGCCTTTGCACCTCAAGTCTCTTAAGAAAGCATCTTTGCCAGTGCAGAACCAGTTGGGGGTTCTACATACAAAGAAAATAAAGCAGCACCAATCAGCTGAGTTACTTACGCCGCCTCTCTATGTGATTTACTCACAGTTTATGGCACAAAAGGAAGCATTTGGTGAAAATATTGATCTAGAAATTGTTGGAAGTTTGAAAGATGCACAAGCTTTTGCCCGCCAGCAAGCAATTAAGGACACTGGTAATGAGTGTTAATACCAACTCTTTAGCTGTTTGAATAAACTCAATGATGTTTCAGATGGGTCATTGCAGTTGAATGCAGGTTTTAAATGGGTATAATTCTGTATAATTGGACTTTTCTCATTGGCAAATGCTGGTTGT
The DNA here is from genome assembly GCA_026225775.1 of Bursera palmeri. Classification (NCBI taxonomy): domain Eukaryota; kingdom Viridiplantae; phylum Streptophyta; class Magnoliopsida; order Sapindales; family Burseraceae; genus Bursera; species Bursera palmeri. Next base: position 51,017 of record JANKKB010030213.1, read on the forward strand.
TGGCATCTTAGTTAATTTTCTTCTTTTTCACGTTTTGAATTTATCTTCTGTTATTCTTTCTTTTTCAAAAAGTTGAATACTGTTAGATATGATATCCCAGGCATATCTACCAATGTTGAGAGTTCCAAGTTGGAGGATGATGTGCCCGATGAGGAAGATGATGGTCAGAGAAGGAGAAAGCGGCCTAAGAGAGTTCCAAGTAAAGAGAGTGTTGACCAGGCAGGAGTTTATCAAGTTCATCCACTTAAAATCATTCTTCATATAAATGATGATGAGGTTTCTAATCCCAAGTCTGCAAAACTCATTACTCTGAAGTTTGAATACTTGTTGAAATTAAATCTTGTATGTGTTGGGATAGAAGGGTCACATGAAGGAACCGAGAAAGATATCCTTTGCAATCTATTTCCTGATGACACTGGTCTTGAGCTTCCTCACCAGGTAGGATGTTTTGTTTACTTTCCTTATATGCCATATATATCCATCCGTGAGCTAATTTCTCTTTTTACATGTTCGTGCAATATATATTGATTGTTTAACCTCTGATGATGCAGTCTGCCAAACTCTTTGTTGGTGAAACCCTAGTATTTGATGAGAGAAGAACTTCACGTCCTTATAAGTGGGCTCAGCATCTGGCAGGAATTGATTTCTTACCAGAGGTTTCACCATTGCTTGGTATCTGTGAAACTCTAAGTAGTGAGACTGCTAAAAGTGATGCTGTTATTTCTGGCCTAACACTATATCGCCAGCAGAATAGAGTACAAACAGTTGTGCGAAGAATTCGCTCACGGAAAAAGGCTCAGCTGGCTCTGGTGTGAGTCACTGTTCTGTATAATTGGAGTTTGTATCATCCAGGAAAGACTAGAAATTCATAGGAGACAAAAACCGTCAAGTTCGAGTCTGAATGTTGGTTCAAAAGTATATTCACTTGGCTAGGATTGTTTTTGGATCCTTTATGATATAAAGTGTCTAATTTGGTTATTTTTTTCCTTCTTTTTGGTTCTTACAGTTTTCTCTGCATGTTTACATTTTTTTTTTGGAGGTTAAATGGGAGAACCCTTTTCAACTTTACGTTGCATCTCTATTACCATCTTATTGTCCTAGCGGTAGGGTAAGCTTTATGTTGAAAATTTGGATTTCTTTCGTTGGCTTACAGGGAGCAGCTTGATTCACTTATGAAGCTTAAATGGCCTGCTTTGAAATTTGAAAGCGTTCCATGGGCTTTGCATACCCCATTGTGCAATTTGCATAGTTGGTCACCTGTAGGAGCTCCAACTAACGAGGCTTCATCCTTGCCTACCACTGATTCAGAGCAAATTCGGGAACATATAGATGCTAATTTGGATGGGAGATCCGGTGCTTCAAAAGAAGAGCTAGAGAGTGTAAGGGAAGACGGGGAGCTTCCATCTTTGGTTCCTTTTGCATCTGTTGGAAATGATGTTAGGCTTACACCATCTAAAGGATCTACTTTAGACCATTCCAGGCAGCTGGCTTTAATTTCGAAGACCATTATTTCTCCAGTTAGTAAAGCAAGATCACAAAGTTCCAAAAAACATGATGACGATTCCGATCTCTTGTTGGATACTGAGAGTGACTTGGATGACGCTTCACAATTCCAGGTGGAGGCAGAAGATAATGCTCCTAATCACTACCTTGAGATGACCAAAATGTCGTGGGTAGATTCTGGGGTCAAGGAATTTTGTATTGTTTTAACCAGGAAGATGGATGCAAACGAGAAGATTGTGAAGTTAGAAGCTAAGGTTTGTAAATTGTGGTCTCTCTCTTGTATTTGGTTCACTTTTTAATTTGGAACTCATCAGGTTTTTTTATGCGGCAGATCAAGATCAGCATGGAGTATCCTCTAAGACCTCCTCTTTTTGCTGTGAGCCTTGACACAATTCCTGAAGAAAATCAATATGAGAATGGCAGTTCTGAGTGGTTTAATGAACTTCGTGCGATGGAAGGAGAGGTAAGTGATTGGTGTTTGCATCATTTTAGTTCTCGCATCTGTGGTTATAATAACCCATGCTAAAGTTCAGCTACGATCTTACATTCTGTCTGCAATCATATAGGTCAATCTTCATATTGTAAAGATGTTACCTCCAAATCAAGAAAATTATATCTTAGCTCATCAAATTTGTTGTCTTGCTATGCTGTTTGACTATTGCTTGGATGAGGCATTTCCAACTTATGAGAAGAGGCAAAGTACTTCTGTGCTTGATGTTGGTTTGTGTAAGCCTGTTAGTGGCAGGCTTCTTGGCAGATCATTTAGAGGAAGGGACAGGAGGAAAATGATATCTTGGAAAGATATGGAATCCAACCCTGGCTATCCATACTAGAAGTACTGTGTTTGGAGCTGAAGGTGATGATTCTAGTGCTTCTGCTGCCATCGGTTACCTTGAGTGCAGAAATTGTATGAGGTATCTCTTTGTCCAATCTAGAATGAGAAAAGGGCCTTGTGCAACAGAACATTTGAGCTTCCTTTCTACTCTTCCAAGTAGTCAATCTACAACCTAACCTCCTCCAATCGGATATGATGTTTGGAGGGGTTTCTTCAGTATCAGGAGGGAATATGTGAAACTTATGGAGTAAATTATTTGCAGGGGAGTTCACACAGAGTCTTAAAATCCGAGGTGCATGCGTTGTTTTCGGTTTGGGTACCTAATTAGGTATTTTTTGCTGTATTATCATATGCCCGACAGAATAAAATCAACTATACGGGTATGAAATCTAATGAGTTTTATTCTGTATATCGAAGAGCTTCGAGACTTTAACTTACTGGGCCAATAAAATTTTTGGAGTATTTTTACGTAAGATCAAGCCTGTTTTAGCCGGCCATCTTTTATGCTAAATCTTAAATCTATAGCCAGAGTCCTTATCTGTAATTATTTGAAGGAATTTCTTTTCGTGGCTCTTGACCAAACCCATTAAACTAAAACTCGAATCCTACCAAAATTTCACAGGCAGGGGATGACCTACCCTGGCACCTCTAGCACACCTCGGCGTTATTAGGCGTCGGTATATGCTGCATTCTTAGCATGAGTGTCAAAAAATAGAGCCCCTTCTCTCATCCATTTGCTTATTATAAAGCCGTTACCGTACTCAGCTCGCACTCTTTTATACCATCACAATGGTGAAAGCGTTCTTGTTCCGAGGGGGTTAAAAAAAAATAAATAGCCCACCAGGTACACTATAAGTTTTACTCATAGCGTACGGCTTCAAAATATGATGAAAATTATACGTGCTTCTATATCACACATCCAATGGATGATCACGGCAAGTAGTGGAATGTGTAGGTGCAACTAGGGTATTCAACAATGTTTAGGTGTCAACTTGAAGACTCAAAATTTTATTGAGATAAATGTTGACCGATTTGTAGAGTTGGGAATGTTTATGTGCTTAAATGAAAAAATGAAATAAAATTACACATTTTATTTATTTATTTTTATGATCCTACAATGTAATAATTTAGTAACAAAATAAAGTGATGTGATAAAATTATATAATATGGTGCAGTAAAATAAATTGATGCGATAAAATTACATAATATGATGCGGTATTTGAGATAAATTTTAAAATATATAGGAATACTATTAAAAAATTATACCAATAGGCTAGAAAAGCCTATACTAGTGCCTCACCGTTTATTCGTGCCATTCACATTCGAAGCCACGTCATATCTTGGGGTTCTGGACTTGGGAGCCTAAGTACGTGTGTTCGTGCGTTCGTGTGCATGTGAGAGAGGGAGAGACGGTGAAGTCAATTTTTTGGGTCATGACATAGAGAAGATGACAAATCAGTTGCGGAATTGGAGAAATCAAATGCGGTTCAACAAGAACAATGTAAGTGTTCAACTTTTTCACACAAACAGCGTGGTGCAATATAGAAAACTGCTTTAAGAAAAGAAATGACAGGAAGCCGGACATGCCCTGGAATAAATATGAAATACTAAGTAAGGACTACCTATTTTGTTTCTCTTCCCCTACCTACCCATAATACTCGTACGAGAAGCAGATAGATATAATAGACAGTGGAACATCTAATCTACGTCCTGCTAACTTTTCATCTCCTTAATCTACACCTGAATACATGTTTGCCTCAAATATTGTACAGCCACTACCATACATAATTTCAAGCACATAACGTAATCCACCATCCCCTTTACCACGGACCAGTGTGTGTTCGTCTCAAGCATCGTTTCTTAGATACCTGTTGCACAGTCTTCATCTCCAAGACCTGTCATTCCATCAAACTACATTAGAAAGTTCAACAAATAATTTCAAATTTTGACATTCAATTAGGAGCTCAATGACATAGCAATGAAGTCCAGAAAAATACAGTAACTAAAGCATCTCAAATCCAATACTAGAAAACACAGATGACAGCTCTTTGATGACAAAACTTTATTCACGATGTTTTGATATACAATGTTCTGTAGAATCAGACAATGATTTTGTTTCATCTTTCTATATCACATCAATGACAGTTTTTCTCCAGGCCGAAGAAAAACACACTCATATATTCATACTATAAATGCTGTAGATCATAAAAAATAACCGACGGGAAGAATTGGCCAATCCCATTCATGAAGAACTTAGCAATTCTATGATCAATCTTCAGGGTTCAAACTGTAATACAATACGTAAATGCACTTCATTTTTTATGTTCTTGAACAACTTATGTGAGCCGGTGACAAGTCAGCATAAAGCAAAATCTGCCTTGCCCCCTTCAATTCACCAGAACTAAACTTGAAATCAGTCATGTTGTGAAGACGAGTAGGTTGAGGAAATTAACTCAAAAATGAAGTGCATGATAACCAAGCAATTCGAAAGGTATTAGATCAATTTTGTTTCCAATAAGAACCAAACTGTGAAATCGTTATACCTGATTTTTCTGCATTTCCATCATTTCTGCCTGCAGCAACCAAAATGTGGTCGGTGAGAATTGGCACAGAGATATCAAATTTTCTACAGCTGTTACTTGTGTGTATGTGTGCATGTGTAAAACAACAAAATATACTTGTTTCTTCCGTAATGCTTCGTTCTCCTCTTTTAACTTTGCAACTTCAGCTTCCAATTCCATTGTATAAGCCTAGCTCAATATTAACACAGAAAGTAAGAAAATGTTTACCAGTTCCCAGTAAAAAGATCATTTAACAGTATTAACAAAAATTGATAAAAACATAATAGAATTACTTCTTCTCCCACCACAATATGTTTTTTTCAAAGAAGTATTAAGGTCAAACGTATTTATTGAAGTTAATCATCCTTTTATTGATGTTGACATGATACAACTACTATCAGATGTTATGTTCCTTAAACAACTTTCCATTACCTTGTAACAAACTGGATCCTTATAACTTCTCAACACCTTGACTTCTCATAATCTTTCACCTCTTCTCATGTCAGGTGGCTATCACATTACCATTCTGCTGCATAATCTTTCATGTGGTTTTGGATGCAGCATGTCCATATAGGATAAAGCAGAATGTTAATTTACTAGCACAATTCATTAAGCGACAAGAAGAGGAAACTCATCATTATCTTCTTACTAAGCGCTTTTCACCTCTATACTATGTTCTTTCTACTTGAAGAATTATTGAAATGGTAAATCAATTTATTTCAAAGATAGTGAAAGTGCAGAGAAACTCAAAAATCATGAGTTTTCTCCCTTATATTTTGTAGCGAAAGTAAAGCACGTGGACAAGTTTGTTATTCAAGTTAGTAAGCTAAGGTAGTACTATTAAATCAAAAATTGAATTTAACTGGATATGAACTACCCTTTTTTATCAACAAATTCAACATATACCATACACTGGATTCTCAGCATTAACATAACAAATAGACAGTAAGCAAGTTGCAAATGAAAATCATCAGATAGTTCAAATGAATGCAAAAACAAATCTTTCACGTGTTCATTATTTAAGAATTTAATCATGAGTTACTTCACTGCAAAAGCCACAAATATGTATAAAATTAGTAGATGATGAGTATATGAAATAAATATTCACCTGCTTGCGAGCCCGGGATCTTGCAGCTGACTCTCTATTCTTTATCATTCTCCTCTGCCTCCTCTCGACAACCTTCTCGACATTCCCATTAAATTTCCTCCCTCTTAAACCTCCATTAAACATGTAAGGAACAGGAGAAACAGAAGATGTATCACCATTACTCTTCCCAATTCCATCTGAAGACAACTGGTTTGCAGGCGAACCTGTAGCAACAACAGGCCCAGCTCCTAAACCAACCATTCCCATCCCAGCACCCTGAATCAGAGCATTACCCATCGACTGATCACCCATTCCAATAATTCCACCCTTAATTCCCGGACTACTCTGTAAAGGCATCTGAGCTGCATAAGCCACCGTAGGTTGCTTGGGATATATTTGCGGCTGCTGCTGAGAAAGGGGCTGCTGCTGCAATCTAGCCCTGGTAACATTCAAAGGCAAATTTGAAGATTGAATATTAATCTGATTACCACTCTCAAAATTCTGATGCCCCATCATATTTGCACCCTTGACCATCTGCTGAAACCCAATTCCAAGTTGAGCATTATTAGCCGATCGTGATAAATCAGCAAAAAGTCCAACATTATTATTAAGCTTAGCACCAGCAGCACCCAACTGTAGATCCTCCCTAACAACCCCAGCTTTCACCAAAAACTCCTCCAATGTCATTTCTCCCAAAGTCTGCTGTCTTTGCGGCATATTATTAGATCCTTGACCAACACCACCACTTGCATCCTTAATAATATACTCCTTAGAAATATCTTTCCAAACCTCATCAACAGTCTTTTGACTCAAAGTTCTTGGCAAAGTTAACGAGCCTTGCCTTTGCAAGCCATTAGTAATATCTTGGTTACCGCTAGAGGAGGCTACCATGGTTTGTGACTCTTCAGCACTCCATATATTCCTTAACAGCTCATCCATATTCATTGACCCAAAATCTTTCCCTGTCCCACCCACGGTGCTTTGAAACTCCTCAAATGTCAATGAATAGATTGACGGCTGTCGTGTCAACGGAAAATTCCCCGGAAGCTTATTCCCGTCGTTTGGTGGTTCATTACTGAAGTTCTTCAAGTTCATGTTACTCCCCATTACGTAAATATCTGAATCAAACAGTGTCAAAAGCTTGTTTAAGCTAAGAATCTGATACTTTCAATTGAAAATCAACCTAATGAACTACACAGTAAAGCTCAGTCCACTTCGAATTCAGAATTCAACAACGGATATCGACTACGCATCAAGCTTCTAATCAGTTAACATATCAACAAACACTTCAAAACCCTAATTCTCAATACTTCTAAACCAAAATTGAAACAAAAACCACTTCCAAACTTTCAAAACCACCAAAAACTATACTTGATAAAAAGCAGAGATCGAAGTAGTAAACTTTATAACTGATTAATCAATCAAAATGGTCAATAACATTCTTATTTCAAAAAAATTAAACTAAAAAAGGAAAGAATTATGTTGGAGAGAAGCTAGAGAGAGAAGGAAGTTTATTACCTTTTTTATGTTTTTGTTTTTGCTTTTTTGTTTTTTTTTTTTTTTTTTTTTAAGANTTTTTGCTTTTTTTTTTTTTTTTTTTTTTTTTTTAAGATTATTCGATGGCTGCCTTTGCTCTGATTGCTTCCTTCTTCCTAGCGTGTAGAGCTTGGTGGACGCGCCAAGTGTCTGATGTCTCTGCCCCTTTTTTTCGCTTTTAAGGCATGGGCTTGGATTTTTAATGTTTTAATAATGCTCAGTGGGCCAGCTGGTTCTGGAGTCGTGGACCAATAAGGATGAGGTAGGAGGCTGTGATGTGACGTCCACCCAATCAGCGCTCGCTAGATGGGAGCATCTTGGCCCTCCACGTTGCGTTCAAGCAGCGGTTCGATTGCCGAATATGTACTGTAGTGGTTGTTGGTTGGATGGATCGTGCTCGTGTACCGACAAGAGCTAAAAGTACGCCGGGAGTGTTATGCGCACTCAGTCCCAAAAGCATCACGGGGTATTTTCGTAAAAAAAAAGTATCTTTGTGATGTCTATCCATTTCAGTCCTCAATCATGCATGTGAAAACAATGACACAACACGACAAAATATCAGATATTATCGATAGTGTCCAGTCAGCCACAAGAATAGTAGCCGGAATAATTGGTCGAAACTACCCCTACTTTCTAAGTACAACTTTAACGGACTTGTTTTATTTTATAACACCGTTTATCCACCGCCCATTGTAAATCTCCTACCGTTTCTCCACCGTTTAACCCGGGAACAACAGCTGATAAACGCATAGTTTTTTTTAAGTTCATCTTGATATTAATAATTGAATTGTAGTTGACATGACAGCCATAGACGATAATCCACTAGCTTCCATACACCCAAAAAAATTTATGAAAAATTGTTTCTTATCCTAATTGATATTTAATTGGTCTAGACCAGTGATGACGTATGGCAGACCACCATTACCTGAAATAGAATCGACAAATATTTTACTTAATAAAATAATTACAGTTTTCTGCGTAAAGAATCAATGGTTGCCCTATTAGGAAAGGGAATGGGCAGTTGCGTGCATTTCTATGAGAGAGCTCCTCGTGGGGGTCAATTTTCCTCCATTGTATAACTTGATTGAAGTTAGAGTAGATGAATGGATGATGATGGTGGTGGGTTTGCTTTAGAAAAGTCTCCGTTACATGTCTCACCTAATTTCTACCGGTAAAGAGGATAAGGATTCCCCAATTTTTAGTCAAAGCTGCACATATCACACAACATCATCTTCTCCACCATATCATGCCAAATGCCTTTTTTCTAGGTTTCGTTAATATCCATCCATACAATATCGATATTTATCTTATAAAGCAGCACTGATATTTTTTCTCTAGAGACTTTTATATCTTCAAGTTTTGAGATAAATTGTTTAACATTAAATTAATCTTTTCTTGTAGTTACATATAACTATCTTTTTTTGTAAGAAAAAAAAATCATTAACAATTTTTTTTTATTGACTTTTACACACGATAACACGAAAAAACCAAAGAAAATAAGTTTCAGAAGGGAGCGGCAGCGGTTTCATAGGAGAAGTTGAAGCCCGTCTGCACCTGCAATGCAAGAAGTCTGCTTAAAAAATTCAAAATAATAAAAGAAGGTGCAATACATTTGACTTTGTTTTTTCGGTGGTCTGAGTCAAAATGAGGAGTTTTGGAGTGATTGCAAAATTGCATTATAGAAAATGAGAAATCCAATCAGATGAAGTCTCTGATTTTGAAGTTAGTCTTTTTCACACAAGCCAACTCCTGAAAAAGGCAAAAAGTAAGCCAATCTTTCTATTATCTTTCTTGAGGAAATTATTGAATTGAGGATGAGGATGATGTGGGGTTAGCTTGATAAGTTGCTTGCTTCTTGATTTAAGCCATGTTTACAAGAAGACAAGGAATTTCACTATCTTCCCATTAAGGAAGAGCACTAAATCTGAAGCAAAACTACAATTGTCAGTAAGAGATCACATGGGCGTGCACTCTTAGTCATCATATAAATTTTTACAGACTTGGGCAACACATATATTGCAATCTCTAATATCATGGCTCCGGCATTCATAAATTAGAAGCAAAGAAAGTGGATATATGTGATGTGTAGCTTCATGATCATCTGCACTTGCTAAGAACTTTATATCTATGATGCCTCTTTCTTTCATGGCCTCATCACTAGCCCAGATGACCCTTTACCTAAATTCTGTTTAATCATGTATACTTTCCCTGTATATACTTGACACCAACATTTAAGTTACAAATATGATTCCAGAAATGGAAATTTTAGACCTTAGTGGGTGCTGCGAGTACGTGTCTGGCTATGGAGCATCTGCAACACAAACCAAATAAGTGGCCCTAGTGTGCACCACATGAGTCCAAGATAACGATTGCTTCCGCCCACGTGGTTAAAGAGTTCTTGGGTTCTGCGTCGTAGTTGCACCACCTGCAGTTGTCATTGATCATACACTTTGATTCCCCTTGCCACCTTCCTCTTTTTCCTTTTCTGAACGTAAATTGATAAGTTCTTCATTCACAATTTATTTTTAATTTTTTTTTCCTATCATTCTAATTACATTAAATATAAAGGATTTCATTTAAGACTCATAAATTTTTAACCAGAACGAGACGAATTGTCGAAATTGCTTACAAAATTAGGTTACCGTCGCTATCCATTTTTAAATTTCAGGCCTCAATAAGAAAATGAAACTTAGCCCAAGGAAAAATTATTAATTTAGGGGTAGCGGGTAGGATTCCCTCACTATGAGACAACCTAAACATATAATACCAAGAAACATCTAGACCTTGTCAAAGATCTTTGGTCGAAATATTTCGAGTACTATAATGGAATATCTGTGTCTCATGTAACGGGAACAAGTAAATCAAGATATATCTTCATCCACACTTTTAAAGTTGTTCGATATTAATCATATTTTTAACAACAATAGTAGATTTATAGTCCAAAAATGGGATCTAACTGCATGTACTTGGCAAGGTGATTATAAATTACCACAAATCTCGGATGATCGCGATAAAGAAGTGAATCTGAGAATGCCGATCAGGCCAAAAGCTACCTTCGTTACCTCTTACATTTTCTAGGACGGACTGAAAGTAACATTCTGTTTATAGCTCTTTCTTTCGACTCAGAAATATAATGGTAAGGAGAGAGACAATGCTCAAAATTAACTTCCTTTCTTGATTCATTTCGAACAATCTTCAAATACTTGCTTTCTGCACTTCCAAAATTATAGCGAGGGGCACGGTGGGGTAATTACTTTTGTGTGCGCGCAGCTGAGTCCTATAAAGGCCACGGAGATTTACTTTGTTTCGTTATAGTTTGGATCTGAATCAGCAACGAAACAATTTTTTCACAGAAACCCCCAATCTCAATTCACATCTACTACCTTACTAATCAGGAAATTATTAGGTGGCACAGTTAATTAGAGGGTAGAATTGCAGAAGAGCTTGGAATTTCTCTCTTGTGCAGCAAACTAAGTGATACGTTACGGATTCTTGCTGAATGCCATACACAGCGGTTAATGTTACAATTACACATGGAAATCAATATGGTTCAATTGCAGCAGCAGCTAGAATCCTAGTTCAAATGTACATAAGTTAAAGGTGATCATGTTGGCGCTGAGTCGCTTCCTAAGATTTATCTTTTTCCCAAATAAGAATGAAAAATAAAAATAAAAACAATTAGTATAGCATAAAATCATGTAAATAACAAAGGTTGCTCAAAACCTATATGTATCACCTGATAACAAAGGCAATTCATAGGGATGACATTCTATCCCATTTTATGCAAAATGTACAAATAGTAAATGGTTTTTACCTCAATATATATATTAACGATTTGTATTTTCTCATAAAGTCAAACAAGACTTATGGTTTTGAGGGGTGAAATCTTGAGGATCCATCACTTGGAGGCATTCTTGTTTGTAGGTATTTTAATGATTAGTAGTGTTGGCCATTGAGTAAAGCGTGACCTAAACCTAGACCTGGGCCAACTTGACCAAACCTAAGGGAAAGCAAGTAAGAGAGGGAAAGCTAAATTCCACCAAGCAAGGATCTTGAAAATATGATGTGCCCCGTATGAAAAACTATGAATTTAAGGCTATATAGTACTTTATGAATAAAACTTGGGCAGTACCAAAATAAAAAAAAAAAACCTGAGCCGACCTGAATTCTGTTTATCCTTAAATAAAACTAGACCAATTTTCAATAAAGTGATTCTGCAGTGTTCCCTTCCAACTTCTGGAAATAAATTTTATAGAAGCTTTCCCCAGCAATTCAATTTTAAAAATTTTGAACTTCACTTCTAATTTCTACAATATTATTTCAATTCATAAAATTGAAATACTTCAATCAATAGGAGCTAATGACAGAAGGTGGTGAATGAGTCGAGAGTAATACCCTCATCCAGTCCGCCTGTGCCGCCGGAAATGTCTTAGAATAAAACTGTCTGCATATAGTGGATATTTCTTCCTGATCAGGCCTTTTATGCATTTCCAATATGAAAAATCAACTAATTCTCCATCTTTTCGAACAATGAACAAACATCTTGAGCCTTCAAAATCAGGATGATATCCAATCTGTCAACCATAAACAAGAAACATTAAAGATTCAATATAATTGATGGACAATTATCAGAATCACAACCCTCAATCATATTAAGAAAAAGAAGCTAAGATTTTAAATGAAGAAATTATTATATTTGAAAAAAAGTATGATGTTACCCTTAGGATTAAGCAATACTTGCAATACCTTGCAGTACCCTGTTTTTAGAAATTGCAGGATCAAGTATGAGAAAACCATCCTTAAGATTGTTATCCTCGCTAGTTTGGTGCATGTTTGAATTTAGTTAACAGAAAGAGAATTATGACTGAGTTTTGATGAAATAGTGGTTCATGTTTCTAGCTACATTTGACCAAAGAAAGATATAGGATTAACACCTTTTTTTTTTTTTTTGGGAGAAGAATACAGAATAAACACTTGAACAAGTCATCAATTACAGACACTTGACATTAGAAATACAAATTAGATATTACTCCGCATGATTCAAGGACAACAAACAAGTCAAAAGTTTTCACACTAATTACTGGAAAACATGTAGTGAAATCCACAGGGCATTAATAGTAATACAGATAATCTTGGAAGCCATAGATATAGATATAATATGGCATGCAGTACACACAATATCAAATATCTCCTTGAATGATGATTATATAAATTCAATTTGGCAATTGAACAGCAAATTGTCAACAATCATAGGTTGGCAGCCGCCATCACATACAGCTCACTTCTACCAACACCAAACAACACTCTATCGAAGCTTTCTATTTCTAGATAGATATTCAAAATATAATAGCTCAATGGTATGCTAAGAGTACACAAGGCTAGAATGAGATATGACTTGAAGGTTTGTGCATAATAATAAAGCAAGAACATAGATTAATCCACAAGAAGCAAACAGGCATCAACCAACTACGCAGCTTCAGCCCTCTAAATTTCAACAGCTATTAGTCAATCTCAGTTACCAAATAAAAAATGGGAGACTATACCAAGGAAAGCAAGGTAGAGAAGTAGATAAACATACTGTAATGTAATCAATTCCAGAGCCAATCTTCTTTTCAAACTCCGGATGATACGGAAGCAACCTATCAAGAATCGTTCTCTCATGCTCTGGACTTAATCTACTTCCACTTGGATATCTGCACCATAATATCCCATTTAGCACCAATCAAATTATTAACATAATAATTACATTCATTTACTACTAAAAACAAAATGAAATCATTCAATTATAACCAGTCTTACTTTCCAGAATGAAGAATCATCCTAACGAAGCCAACAAGTGGGACCGTGTCCTGCAAAATCTTGTCCTCCCAATCAATCCACTCCTCCTCTTCTTTCTCCTCCTCGCTGAGTTCATCCTCATCCGAATTTCCATCCATGTCCTTCCTCGATGGCGAAATTATTGGTTTCCTAAGCAAATCGGAAGCATAAGGTTCTTGGCTCCCAATTTTATCTCCATCCGATCTTAGAGCAGAGACACGAAGGTGAAGCCACGTCGTTCGAGGAAATGGAAAGGATAAGACTACGGGAGAGGAATTGAGTAAGGTAGGGTTTGAAAGGGAGTGCAGAAATGGCGGTGGTCTACTAATGGAAGCCATGGCCATGGTCTAAGTAGTAGGGCACTGTGTGTGTTACAGTAGTCAGTTATCGCACATTGTTTTCCGTTTGCTGGGAGGAGCAGTTAACGGTCGCATGAGTGAAGTTCCATGGAAATCTTACCAGATAATACTGTGTGCGTGCGTTAAGTGAGCCACGGTCGTCCACCTAGTGCTACTTTACTTTGCTAGATGGGCCTGCCTGAACCTAACCCGGCCCAGAGGATCTTCAGGCTTGACCCTTGAAAGTTGAGTTCACTCTCATTATAATTAAGTGTTACCAAGATGTAACAATGAGAGCAAGAGTATTGTGGTTGGTAACATTTTATTAACAAAAGTTTTTAAAGCTGTATTTGATGGTTATGATTTAGAATAATCTTATATTTATAAATGGGATAATATTAAATAGTATCTTTATATTTTAACTTAATCTCAAGTAGAAAATAAGTTTATCATTTTTATCAACTAAATCCCTAAGGTTTGCTTTTTTTAATCAACTGCTAATTTTAACCCCTAAAAATATTTTTTGCCCCTACTAAAAATTTTTTCCTTAATTTTAACATAAAAAAAATAAAAAATAAACAAATTATACTCTGATAATAAACAAATTTCTACTTTTTTTATTTTCATTTTTTAAAATTTTTTAAAATTAAGAAAAAAATTTTAATAGGGACAAAAACGTATTTTTAAAGGTTAAAATTAGCAGTTGATTAAAAAAGCAAACCTTAGAAGTTTAGTTAATGAAAATAATAAACTTACTTTCTGCTTGAGATTAGATTAGGCTAAAACACAAACGTACTATTTGATATTTTCTCATTTATAAATTTATTATACAATCCCGTGGCGACTTCGAGAGCGGATAAAGTGCAACAGCAATCTTTGTTGCTCAACAAGCAACATGCTGGAGCTTCTACACCACGGCCGGCCGAGCCCTCAAATTAAGCTGGAGAATTTTGAATATTTCTGTTTTTGTTTTTCTTTAGCACTTCTCCCAAATCGTACCTTTGAAAAAATTTTGATTACATCATTGTATAATTAATTATAGTATTTAGAAGCAAATAAGTGAAAAATTTTATTCGGCTGGCTATTAAAATAATACTTTGCAGCACATCAATAAAATTTCTTTACAAATACGAGCTCATTCACCGATTCTTTTTTGGCCGGTGCCACTTTGTCACTTTGTCTATGGTTAAGAACGAGACATCTATATATCTATCTAAACCATGATTTATAGTAGAACCGAAGGTGCATGACTGCAAGTTACCTAACCAGAAAACAAACAAAAGTAATTGGCTTTGAATTATATATAATATATTAATTTGATAAAATATTTATCTAAAAGAATCGTTGAGTATCTGAACAACAATCCTTGGTTAAGCGAATAACACATGTAGTTAGCTAGAAGAGATTTCTTGGGAGGAAAATTTCTACTCCGTTGTAAATGCTGAATATATTGATCCTTGTAGATATATAGACTTATCTACATACAGACAGTCATGTCGTATTCATTCTTCGGCCTGCATGCTAATTTTCTCCTCGTTCAAGGGGGGAGAGAACTTTATGAAGGAGATGATCAGCAAAATGCCTCTGCTTCTCTTTTGTTTATTGGTTTTGATACTGTTGGCTAGCGCTGAAGCCACTGAGAGAGAGGACGAATGTCCATTGACTCCCGGGCAGATCGGTGGTGTTATTGACTCTAGCTCTCGAATGGGGAAGGAGCAGAAAATAGCCATGGAAATAGCTGTCCAAGATTTCCATCGCTCAACAGCCTGTTCTAATAATATGCAGCTGCTTTTGCACTTGGAAGATTCACATGGGAACTTGGGTGGAGCAGCTTCGGTTGGTAAAGTTTTGTTCTACTCTACTCTAATCTAAATAATACCTCTCAATAATATTAATGGCTGGTTCTTTCCTTAAATTAAATTGATATAAACCATCTACTAGCTTAGATTAATGTGAAATAGTAGCACTAGAATAGAATTGTTATAACATCATTTATATAGATGAATACAATGAATAGCATACGAATAACGCTTAATATCAAAAGAAAATTAATTAATTAAATATATTTTATCAAATATAACCTTGTTTCATTCTACAATAAATTTGAGTAATTAAATCTAATCAATATGAAATTGGGAAATTTTAAAAATATATCTTGAAAGATATTTAAACATTCAACAGTACTACTCGGAAGTTTCCTCTCTAGTTGTACAAACAAGAATAATCATTTAATATATATATATATATATATATATATATATATATATATTTTTTNTTGTACAAACAAGAATAATCATTTAATATATATATATATATATATATATTTTTTTTTTTTTTTCCTTAATTTTTACAAGTTTGAATTACAGATAAAAACACAACTTACAATATTCTAGCTAGGTCAGCGATAGTATTTAAGTAAATATTAAAAGTTTAATAATTTTAACTAGATCCACAAGTTGATATGGTTGACCAATTGGCTTTCTGGATGTGGGTGGTTTGATCTTCCACATGGTTCTGTCGCCAGTAACAGAGTTTTCTTGTGTGGTCAAAGGTAAGACAAATCTCATTTATTTACTTATAGATAAACAAATTATATTGGAAATTATAATTTATATTTTTAATTTCTTGAAATTTTGAAGTAATACAATTTCCATCTTCTAGTCTATTTCTTCCACTAAATGAATGTCTTGGCACGATGGTCCATTTCAGCAATAGAGCTCATTGGCAGCAATCAAGTGCAGGCCATCATTGGAACAATCACAATGCCAGAAGCAGCTCTACTCTCGTTGATGGATAAGACTGTCGAGAATATCTCCATTATTTTCCTAACTTCATCTGCCATGACCCCGGAACCAGATATTAGGCTACAACAATTGCCATCTTTTGTCCAAATGGCTAACGATGTCAGCCTTCACATGCAATGCATCGTTGCCATCGTAGGTAACTTCAGGTGGCGGAAAGTAACAGCAATTTATGAAAGTAACCATGGTTTTTCAACTCATTCTGGATTTGTAACCCTTCTCTCCGATTCACTACGGGTTGTAGACTCTCAGGTTGAACACCATTTAGCTTTTCCCTCCTTGTCTTCTAATTCAAATCCAAAAGCTGTAATAGAAGAAAAGCTAAAGGCGATGAGAAGCAAGAGTAATAGGGTATTCATAATTGTAGAGTCTTCTCTCGAGTTAGCTACTATGATTTTTGAGAAGGCAAAGCAAATGAGTATGATGGAAAAAGGCTACATATGGATTGTCTCAGACGAGATTGCAAGCCTTGTTGATTCCCTTGATTCTTCTGCTTTTAACGATATGCAAGGTGTACTTGGTTTCAGAACAAAATTTGTAGATTCTACCAAGTCTTTTAGACATTTTAAAACTAGGTTTCGAAAAATGTATGAGTTAAAATACCCCAAAGAAGAAGAGCACTGCAATCCAAGTATTTTTGCCCTCCAAGCTTATGATGCAACTTGGATGATTGCTCAAGCCATGAAGAAATCACAAGCAAAAGTTAAGCCACAAAAATTATCTAAAAATCATATTGTCCAGCAATTTTGAAGGTCTGAGCTGAAAGATAAGATACAAAGATGGCAAATTAGCACACACTCCAACCTTTCAGATAATTAATGTGGTGGGAAAAAGCTACAGAGAGATAGCATTTTTGGTCACCATTGTTTGGCTTCTCTGGGAGCAGCTCCCGGAACAGTTCTGTGAAAGAATTGGGTTCAATTTATTGGCCTGGAGGTGGGCAAACAGTACCAAGGGGATGGACTTCTGGGGAACTGGAGAAGCCATTGAGGATAGGGGTTCCTGCCAGGGGTGCCTTTAATCAGTTTGTCAGAGTTAAGTTATGGCCAAGAACACAATGCATCGTCTATCTCTGGATTTTCTGTTAAGGTGTTTGAAGCAGCAGTGCAGCTTCTACCTTATCATTTGCCTTACGTGTTTGTTCCCTTCAACGGCTCATACGATCAAATGGTGGAGCAAGTCTATTACAAGGTCAGTTTTATTCTTCTCCCTTACAATGTCAGTTTTGTTCTTCTCCCGGGCTAATTTATAGGCCAAGCTGAACAAGAATAAGTAAAGCCACACTCCTATAACATCCTTTCTTTTGCAATGTGAAATTGTACTAACGGTTGCCATCACGAAGTTCCTTTGACAATGTTAATTATACTCGAATGCCTTCTTATTTTATTGTTAAAACACAGTGCATTATTCCCTCAGTAGACACTGATTCATGAATGGCTTGTTTATATATAAAAAATACAGGGCCTGGATGCAGCTGTTGGCGGTACAGATATAATGGCAGATCGATATCAATTTGCAGAATTTTCACAACCATATGTTGAGTCCGGACTTGAGATGATAGTCCCTGTAGAATCAGAAAAGGACACATGGCTCTTCACGAAGACCTTTACGATGAAAATGTGGCTGCTAAAGGCAGGAATGCACTTATTCATTGGATTCATCATCTGGTTGATTGAACGTGAAGAAAACCCTGAGCTCAGAGGTTTTGGGTCAATGCTCTGGTTTTCTGTCACAGTTATATTCTTTGCACAAAGTAAGTTTGATTGTCATTAACCTTACTCTCCGTACGCAGTCGATGTCTGCTGACATTACTAGATATAGCTCTGGTTGCGTATATAAAGCTTGAATTTAGTGTAAAAAATTCGTAATTGCATGCAGGGGAACCAATTCGGAAAAATTTATCTCGATTTGTGCTAGCGCAATGGTTCTTTGTAAAAAACTAATGCCCCTACCATCTGTTCCAGATATTGAGACGCTTCAAAAAACTAATGCCCCTTTTGGATGCAATGGAAATTCCTTCATTGTAAAATATTTAGTAAATGTCCTAGACTTCAAGCCAGAGAACCTCAGGGGGATTTATTCGATTGATGATTACCCGACTGCCTTTAAGAGGGGAGACATTGCAGCAGCTTTCTTCGTCGTTCCACATGCAAAAGTCGTCCTTGCCAAATTCTGCAAGGGCTACACCAAAGCAGGGCCAACCCTCAAGCTAGGTGGGTTTGGATTTGTGTTTCCAAAGGGTTCTCCTTTTTCATTTGACATTTCAGAGGCAATCATTAGAGTAAAAGAGAGCGGAGAAATTAAGAAATTGGAAGAAAACATGCTCTCCTCATTCAAATGCTCCTCTTCGACCGACATAATTGACAGTACACGTTTAGGTCCTCGGCCTTTCGCTGGCCTATTTCTCATTTCGGGTAGCTTTTCAGGCTTGGCATTCTTACTTTAACATTTTTCGTCTGGCGCGAAGACATTTCCGGATTCGAAACCTCATACAAGCAACTCGGAGACGCCTCATTCCTGCTTAAAGTTGCATTTCTTGAGAATTTGGAGAAATTGATCACATTTAGTCGAAGCTCAATCACAGTTGAACTTGTAAAGTATTATAAATAACCAAATCATTGACCTTGCTCTAAAGGAAAAATTACCTCTAACAAATGGTTCGTATGGCATAAAAGATGATTAATTTGTTTACAGCATGGCACATGCGTGGCTAACATAATTAATTCATGAAACAAAGTGGTAGGCGCTGGCTGCTTCCAATGTTGTTGAACTAATACCCATCCCCAGGCCTAGTCGCTTCGTGTGATTCGTAAACCTCACATTTTTCGTTGCCCACTCCTGATTTGACTCTGAGAGGTCTGAGAACGCTATTTCCATGAGACCATCGGTCAATTAATACTCCTTCTTCACGCTTTTGAGAATGACTACACCACGTAAGCTTCTTCTGACTGCCACGTGGAACGTACTTGTCACGCTCGTATTGCGGTCCTGCTTCTTAGCCAGCTCAAACTTCTTTGCATAGATCTCCGCCGACACCAGAACAAAAACAACTCGACCCATAGACTTTGTAAAAGCCTGGAATGATTAGGAAAAAATTTTGAAAGTTTCTCCAAAGATTCCAGTTCATGCGAGAAATACGATGGCTTGGATCGCACCCCATTCCCTATAAAGAAAAAGAGAAGAAGAGAAAAGAAAGGAAAGGACAAATAGAAAAATCATAAATAGAAAGTAACAAAATTAAAACAAATAATAGATAAGACAGCTTTGCGTGCCCTATAAATATCAACGCAACGCTAGGTATGTGCCAGTTCATTTTCTCTCTCAGTCATTTTCACAAGCACTGACACACCCTCCTAGATCTCTCCTCGATAATCTGACTTACAAGCTTCGCCAAATGTGCTGAATTCGATTTGGAGGATTGACCATTCAAGACTGATCTGAATTCGGCGAAAATGGACGGTCGTGACGATACAGTGAGGTTAGGTGCGTTAAATTTGAAGGCCGGTCGTGGCTTGGATTTGGATCCGGATGTCTCCGTTTCTTCACCAGTGACTAGACAGAAAGCTGCCGCCGCCAAGCAGTTTATAGAGAATCATTACAAGAACTACTTGCAAGGATTACAAGATCGTAAAGACAGGTTCAAATTGATGCTCTTAAATCGGATTTACTGTTTATACGTCACTTTGTAAATATAGAATTCGTTTACTTTTTGGTTTTGATCTGAGTGTGAGAGAGCTGCATTTTTTTTTTATTTATCAAATGTTCAATTTTCAGTAGATTTTTTGTTCCTCAGTATATTAATATCAAGTTTGTAATTGGTTCAATTTTGGCCTCTTAACGTTTAATCAAGACTACAATGTTAATTAATGTATATCTAGTAAAAACTAAGAGTGGTTGTGTGGTTGTGCATAAAGAGACTTACCTTTTTTGGAAATGTATAATGAAAAAGTTTTATCTGACTCTGTTTTAGGCGTCGAGCACTTCAAATGAGAGCGCAACAAGCTGCTGTATCGAGTGAGGAGCAAGAGGAGATGTTGAGGAATCTGGAACGCAGAGAAACTGAGTATATGAGGTTGCAGAGACGAAAAATTGGAATTGATGACTTTGAGCAGTTAACTTTAATTGGAAAAGGTGCTTTTGGTGAGGTATATCCTTGAATAATTCACTTATTGCCATTTTTATATCATACCTGTTGAAAGGAGTTTGATATGTACTACAATGTTTAAAATGGTGTTTAACATAAACAGGTTAGGTTATGTCGTGCTAAAGATACTGGAGAGATTTTTGCCATGAAGAAATTAAAGAAATCAGAGATGCTTAGCCGTGGACAGGTGAAAAAATCATAGTAGACATTCCATCTAAATTTGAGTAATGTTTTCTGTTTACTTTATATGGATACTTTTACAACCGCCTACATAATTCCTTCCTCTCCTTATGGAAAGTAATCATTGGCTGTAAATCATATATGGGATCCATAAGCATCTTCAAGAAGTCTAAGTTAGCTATGTATATATAGGTTTTGACTTTTTGAGAGAGCCATGGTACAAATCTCAACGTTTTGTGCTTAAACAAAAACTAAAAAATAAAATCCAGCATCGGTGACTTCAATCTGTTTTGTCAATACATTAAACAACAGCTCATGTTTGTAAAGAAATAATGCTGCGCAAATTTGATTTTTGAATATGATTTTGTTAATCACATCAGTTTCTGCTTTTAAGCAAAGAATTCGCTGGCATTACCTTCAATTACCATCAATGAATATTTTGTTGGACAAATAGAAAAAAAAAAAAAAAATTGAGAATACCTGGATTGACTGTCATCATTTTGAATTGCAAATTCATGCATTTGTAGTTGAGAGTAATGTTTTTGTATAATTCTATTTGAGTACTGAACTTATTTATACTTTCTTTGCGCACATGATATGTATTAATATTTAGTTTTATTTCTTTATTTCCACATTTAAGGTTGAGCATGTTCGATCTGAGAGGAACTTACTTGCAGAGGTTGATAGTCGGTGCATAGTGAAGCTTTTCTACTCTTTTCAAGATTCTGATTTCTTGTACCTCATCATGGAGTATTTACCTGGTGGTGATATTATGACATTGCTAATGAGAGAAGATATTCTTTCTGAAGATGTTGCACGTTTTTATATAGCAGAGAGCATTCTAGCTATTCACTCAATTCACCAATATAACTATGTTCATAGGTAATGACAATTAATAGCATATATGATCAGATTGTGAAGGTGGTTGGGTGGGTTTGTCACCTCTCTTACAGTGAGTTGATTAATATTCTGGCAGAGAAAGAGAGTGAACCATTTTCTATGTTTTGATAGGGTGACAACTTTTGGCTCAGCTTCTATGGCCTGCCTAGTTCAGACTGTCAAATAGTGTGGTTGGTTCTTTTCCCTAGAATCTTACTAGGCTGAAGTTATTAGCCTTGGGGAAATTAAGACTTGTAGGACAGTTTCAGCGTTGTGGAAGTAAAATGAAGGATATGTTAGTTTTTAACAAGTTGTGCCTGGGCCTGGCTTTTGCCTTAGTGCAATTTTATTTAGAAAGGGTAAAGTTGGAGAAGAGAGACACAATACTGAAATGTGTTAAATATATACTTGATCCAAGCAATCTGTTGGAGATTGTTACATGATAACACCTCTTTGGATATTAATTTTTCCTGAACTTTATCTCTGAGATTGTTCTGTTTTGTAGGGACATAAAACCAGACAACCTGATTCTAGACAAATATGGCCATTTGAAGCTATCAGATTTCGGCTTGTGCAAGCCCTTGGAGGATAAGTATTCATCAATTTTGTTGGAGGATGAAGATATAATAAACCAAGAATCAACTAATGAAGCTGAGGGACATTGGTTGATGCCAAAAGAACAATTACAAAAATGGAAACGCAATCGCCGTGCATTGGTATTTTCTCTATACCCATCTAATATCTCATCTTATATGTTCGGTGCAGCTTGTCTGACTATCAAGCAATGCCTTACCTCTGTATGAAAACATTTTGCAGTTAAGCAAACCTTTCGCTTAAAATACCTTGAGCAATTGTCATTTTTACCTGCTAAACTTGCAATTATCACTTGACATCTGTGTTCTGTAGGCTTATTCAACTGTTGGAACTCTTGATTATATGGCACCTGAAGTGTTGCTAAAGAAGGGATATGGAATGGAGTGTGATTGGTGGTCCTTGGGTGCAATCATGTATGAGATGCTGGTCGGCTATCCTCCCTTCTGTTCTGATGATCCAAGGATCACATGCCGCAAGGTGATACTTGAGTTCAGGTTGATAGTTATTTGAACAGCATCATCATATTTGCTAAATAATGTTCTCATCTGGGATTAGATTATCAACTGGAAAACGTGCTTGAAATTCCCCGAGGAACCAAAAATATCAGATGAGTCTAAGGATTTGATTTGTCACTTGCTCTGTGACGTTGAAACAAGGCTTGGAACCAGAGGAGTTGAAGAATTAAAGGTAATCATTTTTCCAGTATCGTTACATTATGTTAATACTTTCTCACCTGCTCAGATTCTCTTTAAACATTAAATGTTTTTCAGGCACATCCGTGGTTTAGAGGCATCCAATGGGACAAGTTGTATGAAATGGAAGCTGCATATAAGCCCACTGTCACAGGAGAGCTGGATACTCAAAATTTTGAGAAGTTTCCAGAAGTGAGTAAATTAGAAATTAATGCATTCAAATTTCAATTTTATATTCTTTGGGGTTAACTTGGTGGCAGCAACGTAAATGATACCCTTGCAATTTTGAATCTCATTCTACCCATTGCAACTTCATCAAAACAAATTCTAATAACCAGTTTTCCTGGTTAAATACCATATTAGTAAATTAATATCTTTTAATGCTTTCAGTGTCAAACAATGCCCATTTTGATCTTTGCCTCAATTCTTGTAGCATTTCCAGTTTGAGTGATGTGCACATTTGACTTGGATAAAGCAAGTATTATGATAAATTGTTGGGAGAGTTGAATAGTTTCCTCAATATGGTAAAATAAGCCTAAAATTATATTGGATGATTAAATTTTGTAAAAGAATTGATTTCTGCCTAAAATTTTGGAAGAGAACTGAAGAGGACAATCAATTGCTTTGCATTTTGCTGCGGATTTTTTATTTTTATTTTCAGATATTTTAAACTATTGTCTAAAACATATAGCAGTATTATACTGGTTTTGAGTTGTGTATTGAGATGCTATTTTAACCTTTTTTTTTATTGGTTCTATATCTTATAAAAGTAATTATGAGTCTTTGCTTTTTGGTAGGTGGAAGGTCCACCATCCACAATACCAAGTGTAGGACCTTGGAGGAAGGTAATGACTCTTGTTCTCTCTAATTTACTTCCTAGGGTATAAAGTAGGCATAGAAGGCTAACTCAATCTGAACATATAAATATCCCATCAAGATATCTAATTTCTGGTCAATATTTACTTAGTGACATCATCAGTTCTTCTTTTCCCCTCATTTTCCCAGTTACATGGGTGGGTCAGGGTTCTGGGTTTTGACCGTGAATGAGTTGCATACACACTATGGTCAATTACTGATGTGCTTAGACAAGCGGAGTATCTGATCAAGTCTGGCTCGTGTTTTCTTAATCTGAAGGTTGGGTAATAGTTGCATATGCTAATATCTAATTAACTCAGAAATTCAAATATTCTTGAAGATTATGACTGCAATATTGAGACTGTAACAGTAGCTGATTCCTCCTATTAATGTGGGAGATCATAGCTTATGCATTCTTATATATATTTTTCAATCTGTTTCTGTCATTTTACTTCTCAAATTTTTTGCATGATTGCGTTGCATTAGGTATGATTTTAAACTTGGTATGTTTTTTAATGTTTGATTTGCAGATGTTGACATCAAAAGATTCCCATTTCATAGGATATACTTTTAAGAAATCTGATCTTAAATCACTTGAAAATTCAGGTATGTTGCTTCGAGAGTTTGGTACCTTTCCTTTTCTCTATCCCTCATAACTTAATCTTTTCCATCAACCATATTGGTACGTAGTCCAAATTTTGATTGAGTGAATGAAGCATTGAAAATTTGGGAAATTAGCATAGTCTGGGAACATATAGAATTCAAGATATCTGATGAAAGCTAGGTATGGATAAATATGGTTAAACGTTGTGGGTTGTCAAGATATCTGATAGAACCTAGGTAGGAATAAATATGCATATCAGTTAAACGTTGTGGTTTTTACAACTGTCTGTAGTCTGCACTTGCTTATAATTTGTTAGTACACCTTGCATCAATGAACTTCATCTGGCACAACATGCATGTCCATGTACGGTATGTAAAGTGTTTGTATGTTCTTAAGGTTTATCTTTAACATGGTGATGTCAATAGGATAATTGAACTTGGTTCATCAATGTAGTAGATGAATTGCAAGCATGCTATTGCATGTAATAATCTGCAATATTAATTTATTGCACAGTTTTAGATTAGGACATTTGAGCAGCTTCTCAAAAATATCGAGCCACATCCTTGGCAATAGGCGTGCATGTTTTATATTACGCTTGGCATCAGTGGGTGCCATATCATCTATAGCTGTTTCTGACTTGTTTTATATGTGATACCGTGCAGAACAGGGACAAAAAAGAAATAAATAAAAAATTGTAAATATGATGAATGATTGACTTTTTCTTTGTAGTAGGAAGTTCGGTAACATATATATATGAGAGCTCCTAATCCGAGGATGCTTTATCTATTCCAAAAGCTGCATCTTATCATAAATTTTGCACATGCTACTAATTATGAGAAAGCTTTTTTTTTTACTTCAAAATTTGGCTCATCTTTCTTGATTTACCACCTGTCAATGTGATCTTTTTTTTTTTTACAAAAAAAAAAAGCTTATTAGGAATTATGGTAATGAGAATAAATATATAATGTCAAGTGTCAATGTTAAAACAATGGGGCTAGACTTGTTAATTTAGATGTGGTTTTTGCAGGAACAGACACGAGATCAAATGGACCTTCAAAAATTCCGTCTCTGATTTCTTTGTTAGGTATGATTTTTATTTCTTTTTGTCTTAAGCCCCACTTGATAAGATGGTAGAGGCATAGAGCCATGCTTCTACCCTGGTTGTTTCAGGAGAACAGATACCATACCGATGACGAACCATGTAGATATCAGAACAAAGAAATCAAGACAATTTGTCATCGTTCTATAGCGACCACATATTCCCATGCACGCATCAAAGTCATTGAGTCAAATTACCCTTTTCCCAACTAGATAGTGTTAATTTCTTTCTCAAATTGACTTCGTTTAGAGCAAGCACTATATATATATTATATATATATGGGATATTATATTTTAACTTAAAATTGGACTCAAATTTATAGTCATTAATCCAATAGATCCGATGGTTGAAATAGTTGATAAGTTTGACGTCATTAAATATAATTTTTTAATTTGTAAATCTCAATCATTGATTAGACGAGATTAATAATCATAAATTTAAGTTTAGTTTTAAGTTAAAAAAAATTAAGTTAAAGCATTTTATCCCTATTGTATATGTAAAATCTGCTTGGTAAAATATTCATGTCATTGTCTCTCTTTTTTTTCTTTTTTTTGTTCCTTTACCTTTTTCCTTGGCGAGTGGCTTATAATTCCAGCGCTTTCTAAGCTAGGGGCACATAATGAGCCTGGTAATTAATTAATGAACTGTTATTCTGCTATTTTATCTTCTCGGTTTCTTTCTAATGACGCAGGTCAGATTGACTTGCAAGAAACTACCATATCAGAGGGTGAGCAGAAACCGGAAAATTGAGCTTTTTGAAGCACGTGTTCCTAATCTTATTACATGTGTAACCTACAAAATGAGGAGTTATAGCAAAATTGAATTTAACGTGAATTGCGGGGTAAAGACGAGAATAAGGAGGTCAGCTTAGGAGTTTATATGATCTCGAGCGCAATTCTTCGTTTCTTCCAGCGAATGTGACATATAAGAGCTACTGTAAAGCCCGAATATTTTCCTTCTTGGATAAACATGATACATAAGAGCTACTGTAAAGCCTAAATTATGCTCAATTATATTGATTGCCAATTTTTGCGGAACAGTTTTGCCGCGCGAAAATTTTTCCCTGTACAGACAATAATGTTTTATCGACTATTAGCTTTTGCGGTTGTTTGTTAAATTAAACTGAATATTGGTCATTACATTGAGCTAACTCCATTCATTAGGATTCTGGATTTCGTACAAGCTATCAATCACCGTTCTACGAAAGTGGATTGAGATTGCCTTGCCCAGCTGAGGTTGGGCAGGCTTGTGGATCTCTTTATCTCAAATAGTATCTCAATCCAAGCCTCATATTTTGTCTTCTAGACTCTATTTTAAATTTAAATAAAAGTAATTATAATAAAAAAAATTTAGAGGTGCTTAATAATTGAGATATTTAATATAATATTCATTGGCCATAGTATATTTAAATTTATTTTATCCTTTTATTAACAACAAGAAGTTGTATCTTCGTAAAGTTTAAAGGAGGTATTATACTTCTAATATTAATATTTCACTGCTATGTCAAATTCAAGATTAATTTAGTAGAGTAAAGCTTAATTATAAAGGATAAAAAATTAAAAACCAGCAAAATCTTGCTCTCCAGTCTCAACTCGCAAATTAGAAAAAGATATTAAAAAAAAAAAAAGGAGATAAGGCGGTTGGATTTAAAAATATATATATTATTTTTAGAATATATTAGGAATTAAGAAAAGACTTACATGACTTACCCTAAATGGCAGCTAAGGCTCTAAATGGCGGCCTAGGAAATTAAATAATTGTTGAATGAGTGTTGCCCGTTAAATAATTTACACGTACAACAAGATCCTCAAACTCAAAAGTTCACTTTTAAGAATGGCGGCTGAGGAAATAAAATAGATAACTTTTGTTAATAAATCTTTAGTCATTAAATATTATAATTTATACATGTCGTTTGTCTCGAATTTGGTTAACTCAAATTACGGACAAACTTTAAAAAATGATTTGTTGATTTTAGGGTTTGCTTCCCTACAACTATAAAAAATGTCATTGTGATTATTTCAATTATTAAATTAGTATCAAAATAAAGATAATCGAATTAAAAATGAGTTAAAATAAGTAAAGCATGTGATTTTATTTAAAGCGTGCCCTTGTAGTTGTTAGCTGATCTTCAACATGAGTTTGATCAGTCTAGTCACTTAATCTATTATAAATTGGAGAAAATGGAGATGCAAATGGATCTCCCTTTAGTGGATGTCACCCACTTTCCAGATATGTGAAATTTTGATATAAAAAGCTTGAAGTGATGACATTTGTCTTTAATCACAAGTATTTGAAGCTCTTAGATTGGGTTTAGCCCGGAACTTGATAAGCTTTATTGCTTTGTGGACTTTAGAGCTCAATCAGGTCTGGTATAAGCCTAATTTTTTCACCTCCAACACATATTTTAACGGTCTTAATGAATTAAAACAAATACATATTTAATATCATGTATTTTAAAGGCAATTTAAGAAAGAATGAAACAGACATCTTCCAGAGCTTTCCATTGCGTATGCGAAAGATTAAACAGAATAACAGATACCAGTTATCACCGAAGCCCAGATGTTTTGACAAGTATGATTTTGGATGGTAGTCAAAAGAATGGGTCAGTTTCATACTGGTCCGCATGCATGTGTAATGTGTTGGCTCATTTCAAGCTATTCTTGTCTGTCCAGTTTGCTTTCCTTGTGGAAGCAAATATTATTTTTAATTTTGTGCTTGTGAAGATATTTTCAAAAAGCATTTTCATTTTTCGGATTGTCAAACATAAAGATCTTGGGCGCAGCAAAACTATTAACTATTTGTGGCCAAATTACAAGTACAGCTGAAAGTTAAAAGCGCCGAGGGATGGGCGTGTCGTGATAAGGAAGGATGGAGTGAGTGAAAAATGTGGAAGGGCATGACCACGTAATCTTAACTCTCAAGTAAATCCAAAGAGATATTTTGGCCTCTCCCATAAATATCTAGTACAAGTCGAGTTCTAATCAGCTTCGTTGATGACGTGGCAGAAACTGGTCATAGGACACGTGTAAAAGTGATGACAACTGTAATCGTTCTTTGATGCCTAACCCAAATACCGTCTACAATTCATTTCATGTGCACCCTCGCTCTCTCTCTCTCTCTCTCTCTCTCTCAAACTCAATTGTTTATTCTCTAAATTTATCCCCCAAATTCAGAGAAGATTTTTAAATTATCGTATATACATGGATGTTGTCAGGCAAACTGATGAAACCCAAAGGAGTTCAAAGACATCCGAGTTAAGTGGTGAACAAACAGGCCAGTTTGCTCAAGCCAAAGAGACCAGGAGCCCCATGGTAGGCTGGGCTCTCTCTTCTTCCTTTCACGTCTTTCTTTCTCTTTTTCTAATTTTGAACACCTTCTCTATAGCATGCATGCATTTTTAGCTTTCCCAACAAGTATATCGAAGCCAATAATTTTCAATCCTCCTTTTTCCCATTTTATTTTAATTTTAGTGATTTGATGATACATTCTGTTCGGTTATTTGTTTTTCTGTTGGCCTCCTTTCATCAGGGTTAATTCTGAACATAAAGCAAAGATTTTCTTGTGATGGGTAATGGCTACATCATCAAGTTGACCTTTTTTTTTTTATTTTATTTTTCAATGGGAGAGGCTCTGTCCTGTTTAAACTGTTATTGAACGTTCTAATTTGTTTATAGCTGCATATAGAAAAAAATTGGGAAAGTTAGAAGAATGTGCATATTTAAATTTTATAGTTTTGTCTCTACGAAACTCTTTTAAAAGTTTTTCGCTTGTGATTCCGTTCTCTCAGTTGAAATCTACTTATACTATTTGAGGGTTTTCTCATTCTGATGTTAATTGCATATCAGGATTCTCCAGTGACAGAGTCTATGTCTACAGAATGGACAGATGAGAAGCACAGTTTGTACCTCAAATCCATGGAAGCATCGTTTGTTAATCAGTTATATAATTCCTCGGATTTTCTTGGTTGGCGCTCAGAAAAAAGTAACTTATCAAATATCACATCATCTAGGCAAATACAGCGTACTTCTTCTGGCCAGGTTCCAAAACAATTTATAGTTTCAAGGGCTGCAGCCCTCCCCATTTATAGATAATGCTTTAAAATGTGAGTTTGTTGTTATTTTTATTGATCCGTTCTATCTTTATTTTAGTTTAAGGTTCTACGTAGTGGTTCCTGGCAGAAGATCAACTTTCAAAGACCGGATTTTAGACCACATAAAGCACATGATTCTCGTACTCTATTGGTAAGTCCATGGATCCGGCACTTCAAACATGCAGGCAAGCCCCAAACTTTGGTATCTCCAAGTCCTGCTGCTGTTGAGGGATCAGAAGGTACAGTCAGTTCTTTTAGGAATGCATGTCACTCTAATTTGTGCCTCATGATACAGGTAGCGGCAGCACACGCTTTTGTAGTTCTTTTCTCGAGTCTAGGCAGTGGCATTATTATTTTGAAGCTGTTGACACATATTTCTTCGTATATCTGTTTTCTTTCCTGTATATATGCTTGTCTGATAACATCACATCTGTGAAACAAATTGTATCACCTTTAGCTGTAACTGAATAGAGTTTCAAAATCTTAATTATCAATGGATGATCTTAGTTGATTCATCTTAAGTTTGACTTACTTTAAGTTCATAGTTTTACTTAACTATTGTCCCATCCCATCTTGTACTGCAGTCTCTCAGGGTAGTTTACAGTTATTAGTAAGTCTGAATGTGGTAATCAAAGAGGTTAGAAATGTGCTTTTGAGATTTGGATCATGGGGTATCTCTGTTAGCAGAGTCAGAGTAGTTAATAGAATTAATCAAGTAACAGCAACTGGTGAAATGCTCAGCCTTATCAATTAGGTGCCTATACATATGGGTAATAAGCTAATTGAAATTATAATGTTCCCGATATGATTGATCGTGTTTTGCTAACTGAAGGCTCTTTAGGTGTCATGACCTTTGCCACAACTTCTGCAGAGGTGTCAGATCAGAACTTTGTTGGTGAAGAAATTGAAGGGGAAAAGACAAGCAGTTTGTGCAGTTCAAAAAAGATGAAAACTCTGCAAGTTGATGTTGATGATGATTCAAGCTGCCATGATCAGGTAATGTGTTCAATCAAATTATATTGCATTAGTATCTATCAGAGTAGAGAATACAATATAATCCGAATTTAATTTTGGCCATCTCCATCTCTATTGCTCTTTTAGGTTGTTCCGGTTCCACACATCAAGCCTACCATAACAGAAAATGGTTCTTTGTAGGGTGTTTTTGCAGCCAGATAAAGAACTCGGACCTCAGATCAAGACTGCAAATGGCTTACTTATTTACTTTCTAACTAAAGGCGTGATTCAATGTGACTCTGCGCATTAATGATGACGACTTAATCGAAGTTCAAATCGAGTTTTTGGTGCATATGTTGTGGCATGTATGCTAGAAAGACAAATAGGGTGAAAGAACTGACCTTCCTCTTCGGTCTACCATACTATCTGCCTCTTCTATGTATTTTAGGAGTATTAACTATTGTTCTTGTATGTAATCAACCATTCGGCGTTATTGAGTAATGCTGTATCTCTCCAATTTTGTTTTAAAATTTTCATATTAAATATTTTATCTCGAGTTTCATGTGACTTGACGTCATTATTATATAATAAATGATATATTATTATGTTAGATGTAAGGTAATTAAATCCTAAATTTGGAATCCAAACCCATTCTTGGAGCTAAATTATGGTAGCAATAAAATTTTTTTATCAATTTTTTTTTTGGGTAAAATTAGAATTTAATAAAAAAATGAAAGAAAAATTCTGATAAGTAAAGTAATATTCATATTTGGGAAGCGATTTGTAGCCTCATTTCCGTAGAAGATGAGGTAACAGCCCAACAGCTGGGAAGAAGCCGTGCTGCATCATCTTTTCTGTCACGTGTTACATTATTAATATTTTTCTAATAAGAAATCAATTTTGACCATTCTTTCTTTTTTGGTTATTTTTTCTTTCTTTTATTTTTTTTTCCTGATCAAAGACGACACAGCGTATCCTCTTCCTCTGCTTTCGCTTCTTTGTCCTGATTTCGCATTTCAAGAAGGTACTCTTCCTCCTTTCTAGGGTTTCAATTTTTTGCCTTCACTCCTCTCAACTCTGCATTTCAAAATATTAATTTTATTTACTCTATTGTTGCTTGCTCTTGCTGTGCTTTACCGGATTGATTCTCCAGCTCCAATTTAAGCGGTTTAATATACAAATACAATGCCGCCATTTATGTCAGCCTCAAAAGCCTTCGCTTCCTTAATTTCGCGTGAAATCGGCACCAGGCATTTGATGAAGTCTCCCAAAAGCAATTGGCAGTTGCGGAAAATTGATCAAATTCGACGCTTTAGTAACCTAACAGGAGTCGAGACCCCCTCCGTACGTAAATTGATTGGAAGTAGTCACAATAATATTAATTTCTCGTCAGTAGTTTTGTACAACGATAATCCAACGATTGTTTTGCAACGGAGGCAATTTCTTGGCTGTGGAGACGGCGAAGAGGGTGATGCCTTGTCGAAAGTTTACGAGGAGCGCCGTGTCTTGGGGTAGTTTTTCTTCCAACGTTTTCTTTCCGCTTTTTATAATTGGGATTTGTATGTTCCACTTCATTTGTTAATGTAGCACATTTGTTATGTCTGAATGTCGGAAAGATGAACGTTGAATGTACTTTCTCATGGTTGCATTACATCATTTTTGTTAATTGGGTACCTTGTAATTGTTTGATAAGATTGTGATTAGCTGATAAAGTTTTTTTTACCAGATATTCTCCAGAGCAGTTGTTTAATGTGGTAGCTGCGGTTGACTTGTATCATGGGTTTGTCCCCTGGTGTCAGCGGTCGGAGATACTGGAACACTACCCAGATGGATCTTTTGATGCTGAGCTGGAGATTGGTTTTAAATTTCTTGTTGAAAGTTATGTTTCCCATGTCGAATTAAACAGACCCAAGTATATAAAGGTATTATATTTTCTCATTTTTGTGGATATAAGATTAAGTATAGTTTTTATTACTGTGACCTACTTTTCATGGGCTCATCAAAATATGTAAGTAAAATGTCTTTGACAAAAATTACATGTATATATGTGGGGAATATGTTTCGAAATGATTGTGATAGGCATCTGGTAAATGTATCAAATTAAAATTGGGAAGGAATTTGCACCCTTTCTTCCTTTATGAATATTCAGATGTAACTTTTTTTCCTTAAAAAATAAAAGTTATTTTCATGCATTTCTGTTTTTTGGATCTCAGTCAAGTAGATTTAAAGAAATTGGGCAAACTTGATAACATAAGAGGGCATTCAGGTAGAAAATTTGGACATGCAGGTACCCCAATTGCCTGTCATTTATGTATCTTAGATGTGAGAATTAGATGAATCAGGTGACAGACACGTAGCTAGACAGCATCAACAACTAAATTTTGTGTGGTGAAGACTCTAAGTGATTTATTTGGTGTAATATATGTTTTATCACTGTTATTTGAAACTCTAACTCATACTATTGTGTTTTTGTTCATTCATGCCTTTGGGGAAAATCTTTGGGGCTTTCGAAAACTAATTTAAGAGTAGTAGAAGAGCTAACTCTGTCATTTGGTGTATTTTTGTTATGTTCTAGAATTAGGTCCTCAGCTTGTTGTGTCTATGATGCATAGAGTCCTCATGCTTGTATTTAAAGAGAGTGCACCATGTTTCAAGCAAACACGAACATGATGTTCTGAGTTGAGCGGCAACATGGTGTTCAAATGAGGTATTGAGAGCTGCCTCTTGCATATCTACTGTGATAGTTTCAAACTGCTGGTTATCTTTGACCTTGCTACTTGAGTATTCATTAAATCTCCTGTATTATGTTTTGAATTTTAATTAAGATGATAAAGCTAATGATGGGTTGCTTTTATAATGAAGCTTGCTCTACAGTAACAGAAATAGGTAAAAAGTGAAATTTTAAAAAGAAAGGCCAATGTCTTTATGCCTTTTTTAATATTTGTGTTTGATTGAGAAGTACCTTTTGGTTCATTTACCCAAATGATGGTGCTTTTGATTGCTTTTATTTTTTTTTTATCCTGATGATGAGTAACTAATGATCTTATATTTTGTACTGCTTTGCTTTCAGACAACCGTAAGAGATAGTTCCCTTTTTGACCATCTGATAAATATTTGGGAATTCAATCCTGGACCAGTTCCAGGAACCTGCAACCTTCACTTTTTGGTGGATTTTAAGTTTCAGTCGCCACTTTATCGACAGGTACATTTCTTTACTTGTATTTGTATCTGTCATCTCTATAGCTTTGTCAACTCTATGTGTGTTTTTATATCCACGAGTTAAGTCGTTGCATGAGTGAGAACTTCAATTTCCTGTGGGACAAATATTACTATGTTTGTTTTTGCTAGAAACTGAAGGAAATTGTGGACTGTTCTAAAAGATTGCATGTCTTCCAGGATAAATAGGTAAATGTTCTGTCATAGGTATTTATAGTATAGAAGGAGATCTGACACATACCCATTTCAACTAAAAGTTAGAAGTACTGTTAACTCTGCTTCACTCACGTATGCCATCAGAAGTACCATTTTCACCTACTATTATCTAAAGACAATAAGGAAAACATCCACAACTTTTACTACTGATGCTTGTCATTATTAAATGGTCATTTGGGATATTTCATAGCTTTTGTACTCCTTAGGGCTCATAAAGACTTTATACAGCAAATATTTGCTGTTGCGCCCAACTAAAAGATTCAAACTGTTTTTGCGGTATTTGCATGGCATTTGCAATTTTGAACCTTATGGTTCGTTTCCCACGATGAAGTTTATGCTTTTTGGTTGTGGACGCTATGGTAACTTGATGAGTCTCACATGCTATAAAAACACCATTATTCTTAGAGGGGAGGCTGCAATAATAATGGCGTGTTTTGACATGAGTTGTACTGCATTATGTACAATTGAACAGCATCTCATTACCTAGTTATTTTGTGATATGGTTGTGTGATTATATATT
This sequence comes from Bursera palmeri, assembly GCA_026225775.1. Classification (NCBI taxonomy): domain Eukaryota; kingdom Viridiplantae; phylum Streptophyta; class Magnoliopsida; order Sapindales; family Burseraceae; genus Bursera; species Bursera palmeri. Next base: position 85,538 of record JANKKB010030213.1, read on the forward strand.
GTTTATGTTTGTGTATGCTATACTTCCACAGGTTTTTTGACTACTAAGGTTATAGAGTTTGGAAACAGTCCCCTTCTTGAATTTGCTGAAGTCTACTTTTTTGCTTTAGGAGGAGCTTTGGCACTTTATGAAATTTGGATAACCCTAACTTTTTGGTTGTGCATATCACGAGCTAATGTTCGTGGCTGTCGTTTATAGTAATTCTTGTTTCATATCAAAATTTTATACTGTATTTAGAATGGATATTAGAATTTTTTTTTTAAGTTGAAATTTCTATCTCATTAATCAAAGCAAGAGTGAATTATCGTAACTTTTGTTGAGGATTCTGTTTTGCAGGCGGCATCCATGTTCTTCAAGGAGGTTGTGTCTCGATTGGTAGGCTCTTTCACTGAACGCTGCCGTTTGGTGTATGGGCCGGAAGTCCAAGTCCTGCAAAACTCTTATGAACAAAGGGCATGAAAGTTTGGTTGTCGTTTTATCCAGTACTGGTGCTGATTCTGCTGAATGAATCTGTGAAGTGCATTGTGATGCTAGCGAGATCAGATACAAGTGGTCCCACCATGGGCAATGGGTGGTTTTTGTTTTATATACTGCCCAGCCATTGGTTTTTAATGGTCATAAAAAGCTCACAAGCTGCACCGGCCATTTTCTTTTCCTTCTTGTCTCACCCGTTTCTAATTAACCTTATCTCTCATATAGTCCTTGATTACAGCCAGTATATGCCTTTCATAATGACACATTTTTTAGCACCACCACATTATCTTGGATTGGATGAAAGGTTAAAATAGTAAAGTACCATTGCTAAATGGTATCTCTATTGTAATAAATTTTGGTGCTTCAAATTAATTGTTTAAGCTTGTGAAACATCTCAATTTTAAATGATGTGAAAGATAATTCAGCTTGACTAATTTATTAGATGAATATAGTCCAAATATCCTGTTAAACAGTTCTTTCCTTTTTAATTTCTATTCCTTATAGTTAGTGAAGATGAAAAGTCTTAAGTCTCCAATCTATAAATCTGTATAAGTTGGTAAATAGACTGGTAAATTAGAGCTGTCTAGCAAATATTAGGTAGATGCAGTATGTTGCATTTCCATTTTCTTGATGGTTTCTACACAAAATGGAAGCTCTCCTATGTGTGCTGTTACAGTTTCATCAGACTTGACAGCAGAACAAGTTCTGATTTGTGATTATTGTCATGATTTTAGCGAGGCATATACGAAAACATGCATCGAAGATCTGTGTTTGAAATATAATTGCTTGTTTAAGGCTTGAGCATCAGATTCATTGGTTCAATGCAGCTCAGGTATTAAGGTTCGTGTTTCTAAGTGTGTTTTCTTGAGCAGCGTACTATGACTTCCAAATCGGTGGAAATCGAAGTCTAATGGGTATGATATTTACAACCAAAGCCTATTCTATGATGTTATGTATGGGCCTCCAAAATTTTGAACATGATATTCGTTGAATGGGTGAAAACGAATAATATTAGATGACACATTTTATGTGTAAATGTTTGCATATTAGTGTAATGCAATATGAATGAAAGAACTAAGATAAAAAACAAAAAGCCTGTAGGATTGATTTTTATGTGAATGCTAAGGATGAGACTGAAAAGTGACGGCATAAGAGAGTGCCATTCAAAAAGATAGAAGAAATTAAAAGAAGGCGGCCGAAGAGATAATGGCAGTAATGAATGGCAGATGAACGTCTAAGTGTAGCAATCAACGTGACGATCCATGAATTATCCTACAGTAAAAAGTCCCTCTCCCACGAGACTCCACACCATACAATTTTTAGAATGATCTCATCACAAGGAACTGCTAATTAGATCACTATCTAGCTAGGCCCCGCCCAAAAATTTAATTTTATATCTTGATAAATACAGGATCATCAAAAGATTCAGCATGATATCCTTGCCGTGTTTGTGAAAAACTATGGTAAGGGAGCACACAGCAGACAGAGTAGTGTTAGTTCATCTTTAAATTAATGTGCATTAGAGTGTTGGTAACAAAAAAAATCTAGCATAAGAGCTAGTTGAAGACCAACGAAAAAAGGAACGGAAGTAATAATAGTAATAAGCAAGTAGAGTGATGGGTTAGTGTGGTTAATTTAAAGAGCTGTCATGATCCCGGGCTTGCGCTTTAAATGATTTATGGTAAGAATATTCCCATCCACCTCGAGCCTATCTATGCATATATCAATAATTCAAGTGCTTTCGGAGATACTCCAGCTGTGTGTCAAGTTGGAAATATTGTGATGGGGACCTTACTCCTTTGAAGATCATCTCATGGCGTTGGCGCCGATTTTTAGATACTGATACTAGCTTGATTTCCACCTCCAAGCACACAGATTTTTTCACAACGCAAATGACGAACAGCTATAGATTCTCTCTTTTTCTCCGATCAATCACTCTAGTCATTTTCTATACCATATACTACAAAACTAAAGTGTCCAATGACTTAACTTTTCTTGTTCTTTTTCTTTTCTTTATCATCCTCTTTATCAATTTTTAGTCTTTTTGGCAGATATCATTGAATACGAAAAATGCTTTAAGATGCGTTTAACGCGGTTGACTGGTTATAATAGTATGTTATTTGTGTATCGTTTACTTTAAGTTGAAACAATTATAGAGCTCCGCTGTGTAGTGCATACCATTAATTCAATGCAAGCCCGATTGTTGTTTTACTAAGGCTATCATTAATCATTAGGAACTCTACTATATGATCCCTACTAATATGCTACATTAGTTATAATGAATTCCCTTCAAAAGTGCTATTATTATTAATAGAATATACTCGAATCAGAAGCTAACAAGTTGCAGATGTTACCAAGGTTTATTACTTATCCGTTCCATGTAGCATGTGGTGCTGAAGATAGGGTCACCGAAATGCGTACATGCATGGCAGCACGAAAGTATGTTTATTCAATTTCAAGTCAAAAAAGAACCTATGAATATTTTATCTTTCTCCTCTACTTTAATTCGTGGGTCTTTTTTTTGGACACTCAGTTTGGCACGTAAATTAAATTCAAGAACTCCATTTATATATATTAATATTTGTAGGGCTGACAGGTACAATTGATGAAACTGAGATCGCCCAGACAGGAACCATTGGCTTCCACTTATATTCTATATAATTTGTATGAAAGGAATGATAGGCTTATTTTGTTGTGACATCGATCGGGTGTCTTTAAGGTTGTCATATTTGTCAATGATTGTTCATCTGCATAGCAATTTGCACTAGCACACTTTTATCTGTTTCAAATATAATTTTTTTTAAAAAAAGAAAAAAAAGAACTCAATATTCCAGGTTTTGTAAGTCCTGTTGTAAATGAATTGATCATGAGCTTGGATTGGGTACCTTTTCGGAGTTTCTGTCTTTCACGGTCAGAACGTGAACTAGATAATCAGATGCCGACTCGCTGAATGCCAGTTAGTTAGCACAGGCGCTACATTTAACATAAAAAACTAATGTTTCAATCCAAGTCGAGGGAGGAAAAAAAAAAATTTAGTGTTGAAGGCAATAACAAGAAAAGACTAGAGAGCAACTGGTGAAATGTGAGGTCATTTTGCCTTTCTCTTATCGATTAAAGCATCTTGTTCATTTAATACGCACGATATTCTTTATATTCTGCTTTACTTCTATAGTTTAGCAAAACAACGAAGGTGTCATAATTAATTAGTGACAATTAGTGTTACCATTTAGCTAACAAAAATAAACTAGATTGGGTAACTCAATTTGGAAGATGCGCGCATGAAAGAGAAATGACGGGATGGAGTGTAATATTATTTACTTTTTCTACATATAAATGCATACAGATGGGTCATAATCATATCTTAACTGGCTTTAATTAGGGTTGTGATACTTTTAATGTAGGAAGTCAAGGCCCAAGAGCTTCTCTCAATCGTTCACAATTTTACTTCTTCTTGGGGAATACTATTATCATGAGACTGTGACTGTTCTCTTTGATTATTAATTTTCCACCTCTCATTCTTTACTGGGTTCTAAAATTAACAAGAAAACGACATACGACATGCGTTTACATGTCGAAACTCAGCAGGTAAATCAAATATGCCATGGAAAGCTGTTTAATGCTTCGGGAATAGTATATATAATACATTATATAGCCAATCTTTAGGCCGGGTCACTGGCATGTGCATGCCGCACGCAGCTGGAGTGGATTGCTGCATTTCATATTATGTCTAATTTGAAGTCATTTTCATGAATTGACTCACTGAAGCTGAACCATACCAAACTTTTGGGGACTCAACGTGGGTAAGCCAGCGTCTGTGTACGACTTACGTAATTACTTGCATGCATGATGGGTCTTACTGCTGTTTCGGAAGTTGAAAATTCAGTATCGTTATTGCTCCAATACAATTACGTGGAAGCAATAAGGTCAGCAAAATCATGATTAATACTGTAGAATTAATATTACATATAATAAAAACTGTGATAATATTAATGTTATCATGTATTTATAAGGTACACTTTTTATTATGTTAAAAAAATTGTATATATTAATTATTATGTGTAAAAAAGTATTACACGAATAATAGGTTTCGCATTAATTTTGAAAAGTTTTTTTTTTCTTCTTATTTTATAATAGTACCTTATTTTAGAGTTTTATTAACGATCTTGTGATGTGATTTTTTTTTTAAATTTTATCTTCTTTTTTAATATTTATGTGTGATGGAGGTCTACTTCATATTATTTCCATTAATTATGAAACAATTTAAACAGATATTTTACCCATTGGCGAACACATTGCAACTTGACCCAAAGCGTTCAATCAAATCTGAATGTCAGGTACAAGAATAGATAGAGGATCCAAACGAATATTTTGAAAATAATTAAAGACTTGTACCATTTTTTGCCATGGTCACAAGATAATTGAATTTATGCAAGAAGATGATGATTTATATAGTAATAGCATTATGACTCACCTGGAAAATATTTGGCATGCGGTACCTCGAAGTTCTAAGTGAACTGATTCCTCCTAAGACAAATGCTGTAAACCGACATCCCTAGCTACGAAAGCCTTGAAGTGATGAGCAGACTACAAAATTAAAAGTTGTCTTGCAGACCTCCCACACTGATTATGTATTGGAGTTGGGTTGGACCATGCTTTGTGCAAGCTTACATCGACATCTGTCCACTTCCCTAAAACACATTATCGCGAAAACCACCTCAATCAAATCTTGTTTGACCGTCCAACGGTAAGTATATTACAGTCATATTTTTCAGATTAATATTTTTTCTGGCTTTCTGGTGACTTCAACTCTGATTCAGGTTTCAGATTAAGAAGTTAAAATCATCCTATAACGTAACAAATTACAGTGGTAACGGAAAATTTTTCTAGTTACTAAAACTGACTTGCCTTTCAGACATTTATAATTATAACTAATTGAACTACCTCCCTATTGGAAGTAATCTTTCATAGAGCTGCCGTCGCCCAAGTCTGATGGACTACATCAGCTGCTAGGCTGAGGCCTTTATTGGAGATTATAATTGGTGATTATAGGGTTATAGCTTCGTCGTAAAATAGTCACATAATAACAGATTGAAGCTTGGGGCCAGCCAGCGAGTGCTCAACAATGAAATTTGTTGCATGGTGGGTGGATGTCCTTGGCATCCCTGGATCAAGCAAGCGGCGGACATCTTCCTTTATAATAATAGCTCAAGTATCTTGGGAGATCTTCTTGTCACATGGAAACGCGGGAAATCGAATCAATATGGAGCAGGTGTCCAGCGCAGAAGAATGAGATATAGACACGTCTATGGTGGCCCGAATTTACCTTCCTCTTATGCATGATTATTAGGTTGAAAAGGATGCCATATTCCTAAAAAGACCAAACCAAATCATAACATTGCTAACGACTTTGTAGCTTATATATGGGGATTGTGTACAGCAGAAATATATAATTTATTATGATCAGTTTGTTAGAATGGACATTGGATATATTGGCCCGTCCCCAAGACCAGTCATAGTAATTAGTTAATGCTTTTACACGTGGTTAGAGTTTGCAACATAGAACGTGTTATCGATCTGTTGATCGTCTATGGCTAGATGGATCGTGACCATGAATGTGACTTTATTAACTACACATCAATCTTTCCTGAAGTGAATGCAATTATTGTAATCGATCCCTTAGAGAAAATAGAGGATCGAAAGAGGAAGATAGCAGCACTATACCATCGATAAATACCAAACGCATGCAGGTTTCCCTTAACCGTGTTCATTCTTGTTTCTTGAAGTACTTATAGAGATTTAAGATTTTGTTCCAACAAGCAAAAAGCAAGCTTGAAGGGACTCAGAGAGTCGTATATCTCCACCAGCAAATCATTTATCTTGGGCTGAGTGTTATGTGAGGAGCAGTCCTCATGCATCGATTCGTGATTGGAGCAGGAGTAGTGTGTTGCCCTCTCTCTTAATGGGCGGAGTGTTATGTGACCAGCAGTCCTCATGCATCATTCATGATTGGAGCAGGAGTAGTGTGTTGCCCTCTTACTTCGCGAGCAATAGCTCAACATCTTTTCCGAACTTCGATTGAAATTGAAAAAATGGTGCACTAGTGCACGTGGACACAATTAACCTGCGGCCTTTCGATAGGTCTATCAACCCGCGCGGGCCATTAATTGCTTGGTGGTCCTGTATAGTGCAATAGTGCATACTTCTCTTGTCAGGGAAACAGTTATGCGGTTGGAGTCCATGGAACCCACACTCATAATCTGCTGAAACTATTGCTAACTTGCTTATGTTCGAGCGCGTACGTAGCTACATATGCAGCTGAAGGAGAGTTTGTAAAACTGGCGTGCCCTGCTTCCATTTATTAAGACAATCTTCTAAATCCTTCTCTAGTTTTGGTGTATAAGAGCATTTGATTCCCAATATGCACTATGGAATTACTATATATATATATATATATATATATCTTTAATATACAATTTGTTAACATGTTGATTAATATAATACTTTAAACTGCTCACAATACCTTATATTCAATCACAAATCGAGAAAAACAATTAATTGAACTTTGAATTTTGAATTTTATGCAAGAGTTATTAAATAGTTAATTAACTTATCAAATGGAAGTCTTATTGTGAAAGTATATTGAAATGTAGCCTGAAAAATGTACTAGAGCATGAGTAAGAAGAATATCATAATAATTTTTGGAATTATAGTCTTATCTCTGATAAATTGGTTAATTTTTATTTTTTTATATAGATTTAGATTAGAAAATAACCTATTTAGAAAAAAAATAGAAATTATTAAAAAAATAATTTCCCCATTATATATATATATATGCACTTAAATCTGAAAAATATATTTATTTGAATATTATTAATTAAAAAAGGAAAATAATAAATTGGTAGGAGAAAACTACATGGAACCATGAAGATGCATGCATTAATAATGAAGCGGATCGCAATTGCCAAGCGTAAAACAAGTGGGGGCCAGTGGAGGCCCTCCCGTATCGGAAGGCTCTGGAAATGGACCACCGGGATGGAAACAAGTGTCAAGTCCAGCTAGCCATGATGGTGACAAGGCCAATCGATGAATGGAATAAGACTATAGAGACTAGAATAGTGGAAGTGAGTGCACCGAAATGATTGGGCCCATGATCGGGAGAGTTCCACGTCTGCGTCCGTACACACCGACACCTCTGCTTGCTCTCCTTCTCATCTGATCTCATCTCCGACTGGGAGATCCCAAGGCTGACTCACTCAGTCATTAGCTGGATCCCATTCTTCTTCAAATATTCCCTCTCAAAACTTTCACAATTAAAGTTCCATTTTGCCTTTTGTATTTGTAATCTATTGCATTTAGATTTATAATTATCCACATTCATATCACCGACTTGCCTTTTGCGAGGGACATGGTATATGCTACATAACTTTCTATCTGGATTCATTGTTAGAATATAATGAAGGAGAAGATCAATATATGATGATGCTTCGAAATCCAATGACCCTAGCTAATTCTGTTGATAACTTGGCAGACAAGTTATGACAAGTTCAAGGGTCAATGAGAAACCGCTAGTTGTTTCCAATTAATTAGCATGTGGACGGTGGGTTTGGCCTCATGCTGATTACCTGCCTAAACTACCAAGGATCGTATCAATTTTTTTCTTCAAAATCTTAGAAGAGTTTATTTTCCGTAGCAATAATGTCTACCTGATTTGATTTGATTGCATACTCCTACAATGAACATTTCGGAATTTCTTTCACAATCCATGAGCCGAGCTTTGTCCTTCCTTTCATTTCTAGTCGAATCAAGGTAACAGAAGAGGGTTTCGTGGAAAATCTCTATTTCAACACGATTTTCTTCTAGATGTACTTCATTTGTATGGTCTAATTTTTATGTACCTGATAGAAAGATTAGTTTTTGAGTTGAAAGCAATAGCGGATGAAGACTCATTTCCTGTGGTCTCCACAGCATCATATTCACACAAAACCAGCGAATTAACAGTTGGAATTGGCCCGAACATATGTGATTCATTTAGATTAGATCATAATGGACAGACAAAAATCAAATGCAACGGGAGGATACCAGTGTTTCAATCCTCAAATTCCTGCAAGTTGGGCTGCAGAGAATCTACTTGATTTTATGTTCCTCTCTTAAGTCTTATCTAGATTAGAGTAATTGATTTTTGAACAGTAAATGTTGTTTCCTGAAGACGGATATATCTTATTGTTTATCCTGGGAAATCTAAGTGGATCATAAAGGATTTGGATATGTATGAAACATTAATGGAGCTTTAAGCCATACGGGCAGAGAAAACTGTGTATTTTACATATGCTTAGATATGTATGAGGCTTTACTGTATATACAAATATGCCATAATCTTGGAGTGACATTTTGTCGTTTCTCTTTATCCTCGCTTTCGTTTCCTCTATATAAACATCGGCCTCTCCATCCACCAATGACTCGAGACACTACACCACAGCGCAAATCTCTTGAATTTAACATCAAAATAAGCTAACTCACCAGCTTTGATAATTCAAGAAAGAGGCAGAGAGAGATGGTTGGAATTTTGGTTTATGTTTTGATACTTCTCTTTGTTCTACTATCAATATTTTTACTCTTAAGAAGAAGAGAGGGGGAAAACCAAAAAAGAGCTAAGCTTCCTCCAGGGTCAATGGGATGGCCTCTCATGGGAGAGACTCTTCAACTCTATTCTCAAGACCCTAATGTCTTCTTTGCTGAAAAGCAAAAAAGGTTTTTTTCTCTCTTCATCTGCTGCTATTACGTATCTTTTATGTTTTCTTCCGTGCACAGATACTGAAATGTGGTGGACATGGCTGTGCAGATACGGGGAGATTTTCAAGACTCATATTCTTGGCTGCCCATGTGTTATGCTGGCTAGCCCTGAGGCTGCTCGCTTTGTATTGGTGACACAAGCTCACTTGTTCAAGCCCACGTATCCGAAAAGCAAGGAACGTTTGATTGGCCCTTCCGCACTCTTTTTTCACCAAGGAGACTACCATATTCGTCTAAGGAAGCTGGTTCAAGGATCCTTGTCCCTGGAAGCAATTCGTAACCTGGTTGCCCCTATTGAAGCTGCAGCAGCCTCTGCCTTAGGCTCGTGGGATAGCGGGCGTGTCATTAATACCTTTCAGGAAATGAAAAAGGTTTGGGCCTTTTCTGCCTTTCTTGGAAGTTGTTTAATTTTCCTTTAATAGTTTTATGTTACTCATGTTTTTCTCTGAAATAATTCCAATGATGATTTCTTTTTTGTGCTCTGCAGTTCTCTTTTGAAGTAGGTATACTAGCGATTTTTGGACAGTTGAAGGACCATTATAGAGATGAGCTGAAGAAGAACTATTGCATACTAGATAAAGGCTACAATTCTTTTCCCACAAATATCCCGGGAACTCCTTACAAAAAAGCCTTACTGGTAAGCGAATAATAACACTTGAACCACCTCTTAAATAAAGCTACGTACCTCATATTTCTCCATTTTTTCTAAGGTATATAATGGCATGTTATCTCACAAAGTGACCTTTTTGCTGTAGGCAAGAAGGAGGCTGAGTCAAATTCTCAGTGATATTATTCGTGAAAGAAAGGATAGAGGATTACTTGAAAAGTATCTCTTGGGCTGTCTATTCAATTCCAAAGATGAAAATGGAGAAGCACTAACTGATGACAAAATCGCAGACAATATAATCGGAGTGCTTTTTGCTGCTCAAGACACTACAGCCAGTGTCATGACATGGATTGTCAAGTACCTCCATGACAACCCGAAACTTCTAGAGGCTGTAAAGGTATTGTCTATACGAAGCCAAGTTATCCGCGGACTCTAGAACAAGTTTCTTTTACCATCTATTCTTTGTCTTTAGTCTTTGAATTTTGTATGACTGGTACAGTGACTGTATTAATTATTTGTGATGCTGTCTCTGTAGGCTGAACAGAAGGCGATCCGTAAACTAAATGAAGAAGGTAACCGGCCCTTGAGCTGGAGTCAAACGAGAAACATGCCAATCACTAACAAGGTAAATGTCTCCTACCCAAACAATTGAAGGCATGTCATGTTTATTTTGTTGCAATGAAATCTGTTTTTTATTGCGTTTGTTACTAACAAATTTGGGGAACATGCACTTACTCAGGTTATATTGGAGAGCTTGAGAATTGCAAGTATTATATCCTTCACCTTTAGAGAAGCAGTGGCTGATGTGGAATACAAAGGTCGGTTGATTCAATAAAACTCTAGGTAAAAATTTGTAAAAAGAAAAACAATATCTTCAGGAAGGAACAATTGGGACTATACTGGTCCATGAAGTGCACTCTGGGCATTTATATAGCTAAACTCTGAATCACAAAAAAGAAATACCTGAGGTCTTGACGTTAATTAGGGCAGCCACGAGTTTTGATTTTGTATAATTTTCTAGAAAATGACATTTAAGGAGATTACTGACAGTGGGATTGACCACAGGGTACCTGATTCCTAAAGGATGGAAGGTGATGCCTTTATTTAGGAATATTCATCAAAATCCAGAATTTTTTTCTGATCCTCAGAAATTCGATCCTTCAAGATTTGAGGTATGAGTTAGCAGAGATATCCATGTGTGTTCCTCTTCTTTCTTAAATCTCCTTTAGAGATTTTTGCATAGTTTTTTCTGGCTTATGAGTTTCTCGTTTTTCCTAAATTTTGTTTTTTAATGGTTGTGCAGGTTGCGCGAAAACCTAACACATTTATGCCATTTGGCAGTGGAGTTCATTCCTGTCCTGGAAATGAGCTTGCCAAGCTGGAGATGCTTGTCATGACCCACCATTTGGTCTCCAAATTCAGGTATTGTGAAAGTCACACCTCTCTATAATATTCTCTCCTGTCTGCCATACAACACATCACATTTAACTGTAAGATGATTTCCTCCAATCAGATTAACAAAGTTTCAAAATTCATATCTTGTCTACAATAACCTGATGATTCCAGATTAGATAAATTTTTTTCCTATTAGGACGTTTTGAGTACAATTTTGATGCTGAAAGGATTCTTCTAATAGTTTGTTCATGAAGTAGGATGGTTAAACTTCAACAAATAAAAGTGGCCATAAAGAGACTCCTTATGAACAAATGAAATGGCAATTGCATAATATTGACAAGAATATATTATTGATTTGCAGGTGGGAAGTTATAGGATCCCAAAGTGGGATTCAGTATGGTCCATTCCCAATCCCTCTACAAGGCCTTCCTGCCAGATTTTGGAAGGAATCTACAAGCTGAAAGGCAGCATGATGCATGATGATAAAAGTACGGTTGAGATGCCATACCAAGTCTAGATTTAATCTCTAAGATTGCGCTATCATTTTTTGCTAAGCAATTTTTTTTTTTTATTCAAGAGATTTGACCATCCCCTTCAAGGTCTGGGGATGCAGGATGATTTCTTTTCTCATTTTTATCTTATCCCATTGTCATGTCTCTTTCACCTTTGCAAAATGCATGTACTTTGCAACCTCCTATTAGTATATGTAGTGTGTAATATAATTGAAAAGGTTCCAAAGGAGCTAAACTTATTATATTATGTCGAGTGTTTCTTGCTGCTTAGTTGAATAATTTAGAATTTTGCTTAAGCTGTCACCATATCTTCTCTACAAAAATGAAATGCTCTTTTAGGTCAATTACAGGCTACCAGTAAGCCACATGTCAATCTATGATTAGCTTGTAAAGTAGATGCCTCGGCTGAGAGCACCCTCGAAAGGACAACCACTGCAAACCTGTAAAATATCCACCCTATTGGATGCGGCTATTAGAGCTTTGTAATAATGGAGCTACCGTACTTTCTCGGTGGCTCTGGTTATGATATTTTGAATAAGCCTACTACCACTAGGCGTGGGACCTCGTATGTGGCCAAGTCCTTTTGGGCAACCCCACCAAAAAATTTTAATGTGTTTCCGCTATTAACCTACATTCAACAGTTGTATGGTCAATTGAAAATTGTTTAAATAACTCATGCTTCAGATCATTGACAAACAGAGATGCAATGTATATTACCATTGATATTGAAAATGAAATGGAAAAATAAAAACAAGTCGAAAGACGATAGAAGTGTTCGCTCATATGCACAAATGTTTTTCATGTACACATTATATATTAAATTTATAAATGTCTTGCGTTTATTGGCACTTGATCTTATCGTTTACCATACCAAGTAGCTTATTGGTTGTCTTCAGAAGCAAAGTTATCAAAACATAACTGGATTAGCTCAATTGTACAGATGATGAGTATTTAAGAATAGCTGCAACAATCCTTTCTTTGTCTCTGGTAGGGAATGCTTCCAACAGAACTCCATTTTTATAGAAGTGGAAAAGGGGTACCGTCTGCATCAGTTAAGAAGCGTCTTAGTTACTGTCAATGGAATATCAGGTAAGGAAAAAGCTGTTGGTTTTCTCTCTAAAACCAAAAATAAATAATAAAAAACGAAGATAATAGTTTGGAGGAACTCTCTCTACAGGGAAAATACTTTCCACGCTTTTTCATTAATAAAATCCTCAATTTATAAAAATTATAAATGAGAACCTAAATAGAACTCCTATAAAATCTTTCAATAGATTTAATTAAACTACAATAAAAATAAATCTATCTAATCTACCTAATCTGCAACTTTATCTTTATCTATCCAGTAAAAGTTGCATAATTTCAACACTCTTCCTTGCAATTTTGCTGGAAACTCTAATCATATTTTTCAACTTGACATGGTAAGGTAAAAATTTTCCCTTGAAACCTCTACTATGATAAATTAGAAATTCTCCCTTGAAATCTCCATTGACATTGACTCCTCCTTTCTTCTGATTCTCTTTTTTCTTTTCCAGGGTCTCTTACCCTTGTCATCTTCTTTTTCCTGAAAAGTGTCTTTCCCTCCATCTGTCTAGCCTTTATTGCATTATCTCTTCCAATGCAGTCCCCTCCATCTGTCTAGCCTTTATTGCATTATCTCTTCCAATGCAATTGTTGACAGATCTCTAGATTCTTTAAGGGATAAAATTTTGGACTCAAACTTTTCAGGGAGAGTCACTGAAAAGTTGCATAATTTCAACAAAAGCACTCAAGAATGCTTCATCTTATTAGGTGCATATGCCAATATTTCTGAATTCAAATTATCATAAAAAAATTTTATGAATAAATTTCTTGTTACTCTTTCTATTCTTTTTCATATGCCTAACAAGCTCGAGCCCTTTTCTCCGCTCATTTTTCTTTCATCTTCAAAAGAACATATATATCTTAGCAGGTATTAGAAGTGTGACTTATTCAGAAATTGATCAGAGCCAGCAGTGTAAACCATCTTGAAACTCATCACGATTCATTTCAAAGAATTAGTATCAGACAAAATAAAAAGTTCCAACAGCGACCTAGTCATAACGAAAAGCTATGCATATTTTCTCTTCATTTTAACAAAGTGACCACTACAAATAAACCCTGCTACCAGAAGATGTTTTATTTAATTAATGAACTAAAAGTAAAAATTACCTTTATTCTAAGTCGATCAGCAACCTCAGATTGTTCATCGTACTCATCAACTACCTGCAGCAGACAGTTTATTATAAGTATTCCACGTATGGTAAATTTAAAAAGAAAATACAATGGAT
>JANKKB010030214.1:0-100899 GCA_026225775.1 Bursera palmeri
GAAAAATGATTATTACCTTGTATATAAAATTTGTTGTGTTTTTCGCTTTTTATTACTAGAGACTAGTAATAAGCTAGTGACCAACCTATCCAGACCACTTGGACGAACAGGGGACCGATAGGTCCTCATTGGTCCAGCGGTTCAAACCAATCGGTCTAGAGCATTAAACCTATTAGGACTGATTGGTCTATTGTCGGTCTTTTCAGTCTAGTAGCTCCACCATTCAAATTTCTTTTTCCAATTTTTCCAAATGTACAACTTGAAACTTCGATTTTCTTATAAAATCGATAGTATAACACAACTTTCAACTATGATCTTGCATTTTCAGGCATGATCTTACATGTTTAACAATGAATCTATTAGAGATGAAATCAAGATTTACGTGGGAGAGAGAAGGAATGAGAGAAGAAGAAGAAAATGTGAGAGGTGAAGTTGGTTATATTAAATTGAGGGCATCACATTAGCTGTTTTTGGATAGGAACTTGTAAGTAATTAAGGGGTCTGACTATTTTTCAACCAGTTTCCTAATTTTGGATATTTGTTCAAATTTTTCTTGATTTTTTTAACAATGATAATCGATATTTAATAGGGATAATATCAAATAGTATATTTGTGTTTTGGCCTAATTTTAGGTAGAAAACATGTTTGACATTTTAATCAACTAAACCCTTAAGGTTTACTAAAAATCATCAATTAACATTTTCGGTTAAGTAACAGAGTAAAATAAGAGGGTATTTGGTAAATAGACTAGGGTAATTTTTAAGGACAAGCAAAAGGTTGGGACAATATCAAACACCACCCTCATGTTTTAGCCTAATTTCAAACGAAAATCATATTTGACACTTTAATCAACTAAACTCCTAAGGTTTATCCAAAATCATCAATAAATCTTTTTCATTAACTGACAGAGTAACAAAAGTAAAAAAAGATTATTGTACCCCTAATTAAGTCTACCTTAAATACAATATTTTAAGCATTCTATAAAAATATGAAAATACCATTGAAACATAATAAACATAAAAGGGTCTTGAGGTATACATATAAACTTAAAATTTTTTATTTTGCCCTTAATTAAAATTTCAAATTTAAAAGAAAAATTAAAGTCATGGGCAACATTTGCATTATAAAAAAAAAAATCAAAATTGACATTTTATGACTATAAAAGTTTTATAAAAATAAAAATTTCGATAAGCCTATTGTGTATGAAATTTCAAATTTGATTTTTATTTTTATAATGCAAATATTGTATATGACTTTAGTTTTTTCTTTCAAATTTGAAATTTTAATCAAGGGCAAAATCTAAATTTTTAAGTTTATATGTTTATTTTAAGGTCTTTTATGTTTATTATGTTTCAAGGGTATTTTCATCTTTTTACAGAGTTTTTAACGTGTTGTATCTGAGCTAAACTTAATCAGGGATATAGTAATCTTTTTCTCTCTTCTGTTACTGTGTCAGTTAACGAAAATGGTTTGTTGATGATTTTCGGTAAACTTAAGGATCTAATTGATTAAAGTGTCAAACATATTTTTTGTCTAAAATTAGGTCAAAATATGAGGGTGGTGTTTAATATTATCCTTTAGAAAAAATAAAAAAAGATTGACATAATAGTTTTTTTTCTCTTAAATTACTGTATCAGTTAACGGTTAACGAAGTTAACGAAAAATAATTTTTGATAATTTTAGGTAAACTTAAGAGTTTAGTTATTTAAAGTATCAAACATATTTTTTATTTAAAATTAAGTTAAAACAGAAAAGTAGTGTATGAAATTGCTCCTTATTTAATATATAAAAAATTGAAAACTATTGACTTAATCATTATTAAAACGAATAATTTTATTTAACGAGCACGCAAAACGAAAAAGCCCCTGACAGACTTGAAGACTCCACGGCAATATAGAGAAATAGAAAGATAATAAATTAACTAAATAATTACAGCCTTAACAACCACACAATGGGGATATTCAAGAGGGTGATTGTGACTATCAGATCCTTTTCAAATCTTCCAAGATCAAACCGTCCAGATTTTGGCACTTCCACAAGAAAAAACAAGAAGAAAAAGAACTTTTAATCTAACAATAATAATTACAGTCCACATTCTGAAAAAATATGCAGCAGATGTATTCTAATATTGGCATCATAGGAAGGTAAAATATATATTAGTATACATCGAAGTAAAGTGTGAGGGGCCATATAATGGATATAAGGGACCATGAAGCACGAGGGAACATAGCATAAACATATAAAAGAGGTCTCAATTGATACATTATTTGTTAGTAATATTAAAAGGACGTGCATGTCTTTGTTGATAGACAGTGTGGGTCCTTAATGCAACAATTATTGTTCTTGCTGGTGATTGTGTATATACATATATATATATCCAGGAATCTGACCCTCTTTGTCAATCGGTCATTTTCCATGGTTGGTCCCCTTTAGCCTGTCCCACTCTTCAGACAATCCAAAACTTTAGTTCTGCCCCACTACCTCCTTCAATAATTCATCTCAAAACTGGGTTTATCTTCTAACTTTTCGTTTCATTCTCGTAGGGTTTTCCTTTAATGTTAAGGAAACATTTTGACCTAAAAACTTAAACTATAAAGTAAAATATTCAACATTAATGTTTCAGTTTCACAGACACCCTGACATGAAATGTAGATCCGTTTTTAAAATCTAATTCACGTGAACTTGAATTCAATTTTAAGCTCGCAAATAAAGTTCAACATCAATATTTGAATGGACTTAATAATCTCGGCCTATTTCTAACAACATATATCATGATCTTGTACAAACAATTACATAGTAAATAGCTCATCTTAGACTAAAATTTTCAAAACTCCTCATCGAGTACTGATCTATAGATAGCAATAGAATCAAGATTTGACACGATTCGATTTCATTAAGAGCCGGGCATATATAACATGTACATACATGTCATATATTCGACGGCTGTTGCGATATATAACAGTGGTCATCAGAGGGAGAAATGAAGCTTGTCTGCAACGGGAAATGATATTTTAAGAGAATGCAAACGCGGCAACCGATATGTGGAGAAGACCTATTTGTCTTTCATGAAAGTGTTAACTTCGAGAAGGGATTTGTGGTAGGAATTTTTTTGTTTGAGCGCGGACACATATATATATATATATATATGTTCGTTGATTGTCGTTGCTGGGATTTGCTTGTTCTCTTTGATTATGTATGCAGAGCAGCTTGGCAGCTTCTTTGATTTGCTTGGTCTTACTTGTAGTAAAAATTGTGAGGCTTACACTTTACTTTGATGTATACTTATATTTTACCTACATCTTTTTCAATTTCCGATGATATTAACTTTCGTTTTCTCGTCATTCACTCGTAAGAATTGATTCCCCTCCTAGCATTTCATATATAGACTTCATAAATTTCTCATTACAACTCCACAAGAGATATAAATGAGATTTGATTTTTTGAGAAAGAATTGATGATAGATTAACAAGACTTTGATTGTACCCAGTGCTATAGGGCATCTTGACTTTGGGTTAGCAATTAGATTTTTTGACATGAAAATGAAAGGTGAAGAATTTGAGTAGGTGGAGGTTGTACACAAATCGCTTTCAAGCCCATACAGGGTAATATGCTGTTGGTGTACAATCAATTCGGTTCTGCCATTTGCAAGTCTGGTTATACCAATCTACATATATATAATTGCGGGGCTTAAACTTGAAGTGTCGCACTCTGACTAGCTGAAGAGCACTTAAACCATCTTTTTTTTTTCTTTTTCCTTTTAGAACGGCACTGAGTGATCATAGTCACAGAGAAGAAAAGGGAATACTGAATACCCTTTTGTCTTTTGTAGTGAGATATATATATTCTAATTAATTATTTATTAAAAATATATTACAACCTAAGCGTAAAAACACATGATTTGTAGGCTAATACACTATGAAATAATGTCAAGTAGCAACAGATGTAAATTAATTTTACTGTAGCCTGGTTAGGACGAAATGCATGCTGCTGGTTGCATGCTCTTGAATTTGAGTGAATATGTAGGTAGTTAACATTCAGGACTGACCGGTACAACGAACTACAAAGAGTATGATCAGATACCAAATTTTTTAAGAAGGGCTAGGCAATGCAGGCACAACAGATACATATTCCAAGGCTCGATTAATAATAATATAAGCTTGTCAATTTTGAAGACCATTAATGCTGAAGAGAAGAGCTTTTTGTCTTTAGTGGATTCGTGCATGGCGAGCATTAATTTCTTTTTCTTGTTTGGAACCATAGCCTAGGTACCTAGAAAGAGATCACGAGAAGATTCCTTGTGATTTGCAAGTTCTGTTCTGTTTGATGTAATGCTTTGATTTCTTTGGGATTTTATTCATCCTCTACTGCCCTTTTCTTACCAACATATATCCGTTACTGCAATTAAACTAAGAAAATCTCTACCAATCAAGCTTTCGAAATAAAAAAGAGAAAGGATGTTGATAAAAAATATATTGAAGAACCCAATGCAACCCACCTATTAACTTTCGATCGAAACCCTTATTGCTAATTATTTCTCTAATCCTTCCAACTGCAATCGTCAAAATCAACAAATGGTTGCTTCATGTCAAGATATTAATAAATAAATAAATAATTTATTCAGAAATTATATTGTGCTAAACCTAATAAGTCGAAGATTCAAACCTCAGTAACTTTTTTTATTAGAACCCATTAGTTAAGGATCAACGACACCAAAGACTATGTATCGTTGTTAAATTCACAGTAGTTCTACTTCTTTGATTACGGATTCTACGTTTAGATCTAGGGAATGAGCTATCGTATTATCGTCTCTCAAAAGATTTTTCTCATGCCCGACATTTAAATAATCAATTGCTAAGTCATTCATCAATAAATCTTTAAGTTAAACAATGGGTGAAAAAGGAAACTTAGAATAAAAGAAAAAGACAACTTAGAAATTAAATAAGATTTAATGAGAAAGCAATATTAATTT
Source organism: Bursera palmeri (assembly GCA_026225775.1). Taxonomy (NCBI): domain Eukaryota; kingdom Viridiplantae; phylum Streptophyta; class Magnoliopsida; order Sapindales; family Burseraceae; genus Bursera; species Bursera palmeri. The sequence goes on from JANKKB010030214.1 coordinate 4,970, forward strand.
AAAAGGGTCTGACTAATGGGATTTAATTTTTTAACTTAATTTTATAGTCATTAATTTATTAAAGTTTATGGGTGAAAAATAGAAGTTAAAAGGTAGTTTGTTTTATGCCAATTTGATAGTTCTTTCTATTATTGGATTATAAAAATAAATGGGTATAAAATAATACGTAAAATTAATTTCAAAAAATTAAGTCCCAGATCAATTTAAAATATTTAATAAAATTAACTTAAAAATAATGAGTGAAAAAAAAAAGGGCCTGAATAGAACCACACTCTTAATTTAAATAGATTATAGCTTTTATTCTTCACCATCTTGATTTATTTTCCGGAATGCAGAGTAACGTTGCTTTCAAAGAAAATGGACGTATTGCTTTCAAGCCCACTGGATCTTCATTATTGGGTTCTCAAAGCCATCCACTTTTTGCCATTTCCAGGACAAAATCAATTCACAAATGTTTGGGCTTAAATAGAAAAATATAAAGAAATAAATGTAACATCTTGGGCAAAGCTTTTCATGTGCTAGCAACAATAAGAAAAACATTGCATGAGAAGTAGTCTTCACACGCTGGTGGCAGTCGTATTCTGACGTTTGACCTGAAAATTGTAAGTGAACGAGAGCCGAGGTTTCTCAACAATACTCAACTACCCAAACTAGCCACTCTTTTCTTCCAAACGAAGGCCCAATTTGGTAGTTTGACAAGGCCAGTTTCGTCAACACGTAACATAATGGAACGCGGTAGTTACTCTCTTCACCGCGTCTAAGTCCATTATAGGAGGTTTGATTTCTCCTCCAACTTGAAAAACTCTTCACGCACAACTCAAATATTCTTTCTCTCTCTCACAAATCACAGAAAGCAAGAATGGGAGATTGCAGGCCATTGGGTTTCTTGATTGGACTTCCTTTTGCTTTGCTTGCATTGGTTTTGTCTCTTATCGGAGTTGTCATCTGGGTTATCGGGTAAGCAATTATTATCTCTTCATTCAATCTACTCATTCTTGTTTCTTTCGAACGAATTTTGTTTGATATACCTTTCTTGATTGCATTCAGGAGTGTTTTGAGTTGCCTCTGTCCGTGTTGCATTTGCTGCGCTGGACTTGCTAACTTCGCCATGGATCTTGTGAAGCTTCCTGTCAAGATACTTAGATGGTTCATTCATCAGATTCCTTGTTAATGCTGGACCTTCCCAAACATTTATTTGATTTGTTCGATCATTTTGATTGTAGTTTTTACAGTTACATGCTGTCGAGTATTATGTGTATGATCTTGATTTGAATAAAATTTATTTAGTTTATCATCATGGGATTCTTACTCTTATGTTTTTTGTCGAATAAAATGCAAGATTTCAAAGTGAAAAGATAACGAGTTAAAAGGTTTGTTGGGAACACTTTTGAATGATAACAAGAAGGCAAAAGAGTTTTGAGGCATGGCGTGCAATATTATTTGATTTTCTTTTGTTTGATTACAATCATTGTGTCGATAAATTTTTGAAAACACCAATCATCTTATTTAATTTGAATGAGTTTGCATCTTGAGATGTTATTATTGATTTCCGTCCCTTGATATTTTCAAATTTTAAAAAATAAAAACAAAAATAAAAAATAAGACGAAATAGAAGAAGAAACAGCCTAAGCCTCGCTGTTTGTACAGGAAATAAAGAACACGCAAACCAGTACTTGGTCAATGGCAAGTTTGGAAAGTGGAGGAAGGGTTAGCTATTGACTTTGCGTTAGAAACTGATTATAAAAATAAATAAATAAAATTAGAGAATAACAGAGGTGTAGACTAGTTATTGTTTTTTTAAAGATTCACTAATCACACGGTTGCAATTAAATATTTATTAACAATTTTTATATGCATAGAGATATCTAGATAATCAATATTTTTTTATCAAATATTAATAAATTATAAGATATTTTTGTAACTTAATTTTCTATATATTTCATTAAAATTTCAAACATTGTTAACGTAATCCATTTCAAAGCTAGAAACTTGATGTTGGAGCATTAAAGGTTCCATGGTCCCCATATTGCTTTTAAACGTTATTACACATTGTGGTCAATCACATACCACTTTTTTTTAAACATTATTATTTAAAAATTAAGAGAATAAAGATAAATTTATCATTTTAAATTTATTTTAATTATTATCATTATTTATTTATGACTTCTTCGCCAATCCCTCAATTCCTTATGAAAATCTTATTAAAGGTTTAAATATTCAAGTTAAACCCATACCTATAAGCTTAAACTTTTAGGAAAGTAGTAAACTTAAACATGATTTTAGAGTCATAATGATAACGGTCCAGATTCGAATCTACTTTATGGATCGAACCTCGTTACATTTATATCTAAATTGGCCTATTACTGTAGTGACGGGCTTAACGGGTCAATTAAATTGACAGCTTTTCTTTATTCTCTACTTACAAACCAAGTTCTACTCATTAACCAAGAACCTGAAATGGCGGATCTTTTATGTGAGCATTTCAAATGCAACTTGGATATTGCCGAAGGACTTTCCCTTCTCACGAAGCAATTCAAAAGATTTAAGCAGAAATATGCTCGTACTTATGGAAAAATGGGAAAATGCAGTGACAATAAAGAAATGCAGTGAAGGAGAAGGAATGCAGTGAAAGAATTCCTTGAAGAAATGCAGTGAAGGAATGCATGTAGAATTTATGCAGTGAAGGAATGCAGTGCAGCGAAGGAACGCAGTGCAGAATTTATGCAGTGAAGGAATGCAGTTAATTTGATTTTTTGGTTGATTTTTTTGTAATGTGTAAAACAATGTAAGCAGGCGGTTAATTTATGCAGTTATTTAACATTTCTTTGTTTATTTTTTGTATTGTGTAAAGCTGTGTAAAACAGGCAGTGAAGAATTGCAGTTAAATGGATTTTTTATTGTGCAAAGCAGTGTCAATCAGGCGGTGAAGAAATGCAATTTTTTTTTTTTTTTTTTTTTTTTGTTTTTTTTTGNGTGCAAAGCAGTGTCAATCAGGCGGTGAAGAAATGCAATTTTTTTTTTTTTTTTTTTTTTTGCTTGATTTTTGGTATTGTCTAAAGCAGTGTAAAGCAGCAGGCATATATCCAGCAAATATCACTGCGTAAAAAATTAAATCTTTAGATTCTTGTAATGCTTGTTTAGATTTAGAGAATATTATTACTCCAATGATTTTTTAATATGCAAATAGTATATCATTTATATATAAAAATAAATTTATTAATAATATTTGTTGACATGGTTTATAATTTTAAAATTATCAAATGCAGTGGTATTTGAGTTTTATTTGTATATATCTATCTGGGGTAAAATGGGTTTTTGAGTTTAATTTGTATATATTTATTTGGGCAAAATGGGTATTTAAGTTTAATTTGTATATATTGTGAAATTGAGAAATTTGTCAAAGTAGCCTCTTGGAGGTGATCAAAAAGAAAAATAGCCCCAACTTAATGATTCTTTTATGTACATAGCCATTTGCTATAGTAAAATTGATAAGATAGAAAAAATACCCCCAAGTATATGTCTATTGATTTGTTGTACTGGGTGATAATGAACGAAGTTTGGTTGTGTTGATTAGTTGAGATTGTGTTTTTTAGGTTGAGATTTAGTTTATTTGAATAGTTTTTGAAGTTCAAAATTAGGTTTTTGTTGATTTAAAGTTTGGTCATGTCGATTGTTTTCATCTAAAAAGTTTAGGTTCGATATTGATGACAATCCGGAAAGTTTCAGGATGGTGACGGTCTGTGATGACCCAAAATGATCATCACGGATGGACCGTCACGGTCAAACCGTCTCAGACCATCACGTTTCTGAAAATTTTCAGATTGTCATCAACTTCGAAACTAAACTTTCCAAATGAAATCAATCGACACGACCAAACTTCAAAATCAACAAAAACCGAACTTTGAACTTCAAAAACTATTCAAATAAACTCAATTTCAAGATAAAAAATACATTTTCAAATAAACAATACAACCAAACTTCGTTCATCATCACCTAGATCAAAAGTGAATTGTAAGGTATGTTGAAGATCGAATGAAATTGAGAAAGAAGTGAGAATCTAAGAAAAAGCTATTTGATATATAGTCAGGGGTATTTTTATCATTTTAACTATTTTTCTATAGTAAATAGCTATAGTAAATAGTTACGTACATAAGAAAATTATTGAGTGGAGACTATTTTCATCTTGACCATCTACAAGATACCATTTTAGCGAATATTCCTTTAAAGTTTTAAGGTTGACTTTTGAGGTAAATAGGGTAATTTTATGTTTATTGATTATTTTAATCCAGGTGGCAACTGTTAGAGTTGTTAGAAGGGTAAAATAGTTATTTTGTATTTTTTTACGGTAGCAAGTAGAACAGTTGTTAAGTTTTGGGGTATCATGTTAATTTCTAATTGAGAGGGACTAATTAGAAAGCATTTGTTGATATCCCCTTTTTTATTTTTATTATTATTATTTTTGCCTTCAATGGAACATATCAATAATTTAAATGCAATATACATAATAAATTTCAAATCTAAAGGAGGTAAATATGACAACTGACGAGGCTTATCAATCAGCATTATTTGCAATTCAAAATCATAGTAAATATAATTTAAAAAAATAATTAGAGATATTGATTAAAAAATAGATCAAATTTAAAAATTTAAATATAATAACCTACGTGAAGGAGACTTTGTTAATATGTTATATGACAATCATAGCATCTAAATTTTAATACATGATTCATTCTTTAAATTTCCTTTAACTAGATCCAATTACATGGTTTTTTTTTATAATATTTAAGGATTAAATCATGTAGTACAAAAGGTTATGATATGCTGTAATTACATGTCGATGGTGAATTGCAAACATTGTTAATGATTTAAATCCACTCTTGGAGTACCAAAAACATTTTAAAATTTGACTAATAATAATAAATATGTGCTATGATTCAAAGTTATAATTGGGCCTTGAATTTTGTAATAGGATTAAATTGATATCATGTGCGCGTGTTTCAAGGCTGGGACTAAGGAAGAAAATGATGGATTTCTATGAAATCAATAAAATTAAAATAAAAAAATTAATCCGGTCATTTTTTTATAGAAAATAAATATTACGATTAAACTTAAGAGAAAAAATTCTAGACACTCAAGTTTGAAAAACAATGTAAACACCCCCTAAATTCAACTGTCATTAAAAAATTATATACCATGACATTATTATGGACATTTTTTAAATTATTTGCTTTGAGTATTTTATTATTTCATCATCTTTTAAATACACTTGATTTTTTTAAAAAACAAATTGGGTAATCATATTTTTAATTCTAATAATAAAAATTTTATAATTAATTAGAATTAATATTTATACTTAATTCATGCAATAAAATTAAAACGAAATATTTTTATGAAAAATTAGAGAGCAAAGTGAATTTGTATCATGTTAATTTATTATTATTTTTTATAATATATTTTCATATAATCAAATATTAATCTACTGAATTAATTATATAGTTTAAAACCTTAAGTACGCACATTAAAAAGGGCGTTAAAACTATTCTTGGGTTCACAATATTAAATATTTATGCACGTATTAAGAATTTACCAAAGTTTTTAAAGATTTTTATTATCTGAAAAATATAAAAATTGAGAGCTAAAGTGACAGCGAGCTGCAAGCGCTATAACGACAGACCAATAAAACAACAAGGATTTGACATACGTGTCCTTTCCAAACATGATCTGATGAAATATCCAACCATGATGGGAAGGCGGTTACCAAAAACGAATAGCATGGCGATTTCTGGAACTTTCGACAGGATTCTAAAATCCTCGAAACCAAATCTTTCCAAATTCTAATCCTACACCACGCCACATTTCCTTAATACCCCTGCCATACCAAGACGAAGCCGAAACCAAAACCAAAAGCAAAGCAAAGGCTCCAGCAATTCAAAGTTGAGGCAATTTAGGTAGCGAAAGTGAAGAAGAGAAAGAGAGGATCAGAAGTTGAAGTAGAGAGGAACATGGGTGTGGATTACTACAAGATATTGCAGGTCGACAGGAATGCGAAAGATGATGACTTGAAGAAAGCTTACAGGAAGCTCGCCATGAAGTGGCATCCAGACAAGAATCCCAACAACAAGAAAGAAGCTGAAGCGAAGTTCAAGCAAATCTCTGAAGCGTACGATGTGTGTAATGTTATCAAATTTACATTTCTTTTAGAATATTGCGCGTTGATATTTAAAATACTCATTCAAAGTTTTTTTTTTTTTTTTGTTCTGTAGGTTCTTAGTGATCCACAGAAAAGAGCGGTGTATGATCAGTATGGTGAGGAGGGGTTGAAGGGTCAGGTGCCGCCGCCGGATGCGGGTGGTCCTGGCGGAGCGACGTTCTTCTCTACCGGAGAAGGGCCGACGACGTTCCGGTTCAATCCACGAAACGCGGACGATATTTTTGCGGAGTTTTTTGGGTTTTCAAGCCCTTTCGGTGGCATGGGAGGTGGAGCTGGTGGTGGAATGAGAGGGTCGAGGTTCTCAAGTGGGATATTTGGTGATGATATATTTGGATCATTTGGTGAAGGAGGAGGATCAATGGGTGGCGGCGGCGGGACTAGAAAGGCGCCTCCGATTGAGAATAGGTTGCCTTGTAGCCTTGAGGAGCTCTACAAGGGAACCACTAAGAAGATGAAGATCTCTAGAGAGATTGTCGATATAAGTGGGTAAGTGATGGTTTGTTTATTTATTTAGTTATTGTTTTTGGTGGAACTTATGGATGGTTGGTCTTTGTATCTGTAAAGTTTTGATTGTTCTGCTTCTAATTTTCCTGTTATATTTATTTATGGGTGTTTGCTTTTCTGATGAAACGGAGCATTGACTCACTGGATAACGCATACTGAAAAGTCCTCCTAGTTGATGGTTGTAACTTTAGTGGGTAGGAAGGCTTTTACAAATGTTCTTCATTGTTAACAAGTTCAATTTATGACACATTCTTTGTGATGCGTGGGAAGAAAAATATTTAATTTGTGTCTCTTGCACGATCAATGTAACTGCTACAAATGGAGCACTTTAAAGTCAAAAAGTTAGGCATTACTATTTGTGGTACAATAATGCAATTCTGTTTTGTCAAAAGTACATAATGCATATCCTTTCCTCAGAATTTAGATATCTTTATATGATTAGAGCCTCTCAATTAGATTCAATGTATTCTGTTTGTGGAAAAAGTCTTCCGTGATTATATTCCATGTTTTTTGTAGTGCTATATCATTCGTCTGAGGGTGAGCACTGATGCGAAGAAGACTTTCTCTGATATATGATGATAGTTTTTTCAAAGATTGCCTGAGAATTAGAGGCATATTGTTGTACCTTTACAAAGAGAGTTTCCTCGAGGTCAAACTAAATCAGTAACTTACTCTACTGGGTACAGGAAAACGATGCAGGTGGAAGAAATTCTAACCATTGATGTGAAGCCGGGATGGAAGAAGGGAACAAAGATCACATTCCCAGAGAAAGGAAATGAACAACCAAATGTTATACCTGCAGATCTTGTTTTCATCATCGATGAGAAGCCTCACAGGGTGTTCACTAGAGATGGAAATGATCTTATGTTCACACAAAAGATATCGCTAGCAGAAGCCCTGACAGGTTACACAGTCAATCTCACTACCCTGGATGGCAGGAGTCTAACCATTCCTATCAATAGTGTGATTCATCCCAATTACGAGGAAATTGTCCCGAGGGAAGGAATGCCACTTCAAAAAGATCCAACAAAGAAAGGAAACTTGAGAATCAAATTCGATATAAAGTTCCCAACAAGGTTGACTGCTGAGCAGAAGGCTGGAATCAAGAGACTTTTAGGTCCCTGAGATTGATATAGGCAAAAAAAACTTTACTTCTCAGAAACAGAGCACTTCTTTGTGAATACAAGTATATCAGATACCACTTATCTCATGAAGCATAATGGTATCGTGGGTTGGTTGTTTCTTACGTTGTGATTGAGAGTTAAGTCCTAATTAAAACAGAAGGAGGGGTAATGTAATCTTCTTTTTTCCAATCATTGTAGTGTCTAAGGATAAATTGTAAAACCAGCATAGTTTGCTTCCCTTATAAATAAGATTGATTTCTTCATCATTGTTACGAGGAGTTCAAATTACTTTAACCATCTGAGCTGAAATATGGAAATCAAAATTTTACCGGCTTGAGGCTACTTCGGGACGCTTAATCAGGTCTACCTGTATAATATCCAAAAGCGTAATTGTTTTTTCCTACATGATTTCAATATTTCTAGGTGGTAGGGATCGAAAATAATCTAAAAAGAAACACTGTCACGTAACATGCACAACATGTCTGTGTCAGTCGGAAGCAATAGCGATTTCTATAAATTAGTTAAGATCACTGGTAAAATTTGCGAACGAAAAACTGAAAAAAAAAAAAAAAAAAAAAAAGATATAGNTTAAAAAATTAAAAAAAAAAAAAAAAAAAAAAAGATATAGCTATGACAGAAATGAGAGAAATAACTAAATCAGTAAAAAATAATAACTAATTTCTCTCTACAAAATAACTTCATAGTAGATTTCCTACTCGTTTGGGGGTTGTCCTGCAGAGTTGCAGATCTATATACAATTCCAAATCTCATTCAACCCAAAATACAAGATTGGAAAAATAACCTTTCAGTCTTCCATTTCAATATAAAACAAATTGAAGGACCCAAAAATCCTAGATAAACGAACTATTAGTTGCTTGACTGCAGGGCCCGTATCTGACGATGATTAATCAAATGGCGCAGGAAGGAGTTAATCAATTGATTACAGGCGAATTAAGAGGGCATTCAATTATGTAATAATCATAAGTATAGTGGAGGTGTTCTGGACAGTCGTCGATCCCTCGATAAAATGAAGAACAGTTAGCCTAGAGGGATGATGCTCCACCATCGTACAAAAAGAATACAAATTGATAATGATACATCTGTTGTACATCAGTAACTCTCTCCACAGTTAAGTTGCTTATTCACTCACTAAAATCCGAAGATGTTGACCCTGTACCTTCGTCTGGGTCTACATTTCTGTCTCCATCTCCATCCCTTAGTCCCTCTTCATCCGAGTCCTCGTTTATGTATTCCTCAACATCCAAATCCCCTTCATCATCTTCAGCACCATCATCTCCTTCTTCATCCTCCTCTTCTTCACCATCCACATTATCATCACTTACATCTGGCAAGTCATTAGACCGGCCATCAAAACCACCAGCATATTCATCCAATATATCCTCACATTCATCTCCTGTGGCTTGACCATTTTCATCATCATAATCTGATCTTTCTGAGCCGCTAGCATTTTCAGCACCCTCCACTTCCAATCTAGAGATTTCATCTCCATTCCACTCATCCCTTGCTAAATCGCTTGATTTCTCAAAGAAGCTTTCCTTTGGAGTATCTTTCTCTCCAACAACCCCTACAACCTTCTTCACTGGTTTCTGCCTACTTCTAGTGCTGCGCTTGCCACGTTTACGGCCTCCTCGTGCACGAGGTCGCCCTTTCCACTTCATTACCTGCCCTAATTTCTCACTGTTGTTTGTATTTCTCTTACCTGATTCAGATCTCGGAACTAATGCCCTTCTCTGAGATCTTCCACCACGGGTACGTCCACGACCCTTTCCAGTATTTGTTCGTCCATGGCTAGTGCCAGCAAGTCCAATCCCCTTGTCAGCCCAATTTGCTTCTTGAAGATGATTAGCACAGTATGGTGTGTCAGCCCATACATCATCCCCGGAATTCTTCACATAGGCATATTTTGATGGAAGCTTCTGAGAAATCAAATGAAAAAAAAAAAAAAAAATCAGGCAATCCCTTTGGCAAAATGGTAACAAATTTAAAACTTAAAACGTTTTGTATAAATCCTCGACAATGATCCACCATATGATACATGGGACATTACCAATATGTTTAACATACAACATTGAAGTGCCATCCTAAGCTATTTTAGCAAATCCTCAGGGTAAATCGTAAGCATGAAAATTTTGTTCTCACATATATAGGTGTACTTTCAATGTGTGTGCTTCTACCTTCGAACAGAGTCTATAGATAATCTCTTAAAGTCAGCTATACATATATTCAGTGCACACAGTCAGCAAACTGGGGAATAGCTTTCTTCCCCACAATAACTTTTTTTTTTTTTTCTTTTTAAGTGTCAAACTATCCTGCTCCTAAATTTGCTAGTGGTCATGCAAAGTCAAATACATTACTTTTCTTAATCTTTTTGACCGAAGAACCCACTAAATCTAACAGCTGCACAACTAAAATTTTACATCAATAGGAAATAAATACTAAAATGAAAAAAAAAAAATTGCATTATCATAATAATCAACCTGTAGAAAACATAATTCTTGAGATAAGAAACCACATGTCTAAAGTTTCCAATCCACCATTTCTTAAGATCTTCACAATTTTATTTTATCATATACAACAGAAATGTGTTACAAACACTGCCTTATTTTATACAAAAACTACAAGGGAAATTTGCTTTGCACAGTCTAGTTAGCTATGGCCTATGGATGTATGATTGAAGCATTCCTTGGTGTGCTTAATCAAGGCATATTATGTTTCACTTAAAGAATTATAATTATCACCTTCATAATCAGGAACAAGTTTACAATATGAAAAGGTTACTCACCATGAAGTCCCCATCTCTCTTTTCCTTCTGAGATTCCACTTTCTGATGTGGCATGTAAGATATGGCTGTGTCAACTTCCATGAGCCTTAAAGCAACAGCAGCTGTTGTTTTTGGTATCCACGGCAGAACAGAAACTCTTTCTCGATTTGAAGAACCATTAGGAGTACATGATGGTTTAGATGAATCCAACAACTCACTAGTTGTTTCAAAGTTTGTTGACAAGTAGTCCCTCTTTATGCCACTCTCCAACTGTGTCAGATTCTGGAATAAATAAAAAAATAAAATAAAATAATGAAATAAATCATTTTCCAACTTCATATGTTCTCCAAATATAAATTTAAATAGGTTGATGAAAGAAATAATTTTTTTTTTTTTTTTAAAAGCCACCAGAAAAACTTAGAACATTGACCTTCAACTACTTTGGAATCAAAACGTAATGCATTATGGACGATGAGTTTCACCTCATATGCTAAGCAACAAGTGAAGAAGGGAAGAAAACCAAATATATAAACCTGAATGAGGACTTCAGCTGAAAATGAAGAGTAAAGCTTCATGCCCCATGAATTTCTACACTCATCAGTCCAGAATGGTTGAAGGGCTTCTGTTGGAATAGAAACCTGCCAAGCCACGAGATAAACACCATAAGCTGCATTCGACATAACAATAAAACAAAGGGTACTAAAGTGACAAATAAAATGCTAAAAGAATATCAGTATATAGACTTCATTTGCAATTCTAGCAAAAATATTGAAGCCACTCACCTCAACAGAAGCTAATAGCACTTTCAGCAATCTGACCCTCAGAGGTGAAGAAAGTGGAACATACAAGGTACAGTCAGTATCCATATTCATTTTCCCTTGACATTGAGCTACATGTTCAGAAAAATTTAAGTTTCTCTTAGATGTACCAAAGTTCCTATGGCAAGATGGACAATGATTGTCATCAAGAAAGTAAATGTCATAGCAGTAATCACATACGCCCATCATTTGCTTGCACCTTTTCTTCTCACACTTCATGGCACATAATATTAATGAATCAACACATTCTTTCCACATCCACTTCTCGTAATCTTGATATCTCTTCAAGGCACCATTTCTCTCAATTTCATCCCTTCCCAGCCCAATTGAGAATGTTCTTGAGGTCTCCGTCCTATCAGAATCTGGAACAGACACAGTACTGCTAGGGCTACCAGTATGAATATAGTAATCAGGGCAATTAGACATTTCAAAAGGTTCTGGTTTAGCATTCTCTTGATTTTGCCTCTCTCCATTAGCATGTGCCATGTTTCTCCTAACAGCTTCCTTAAAGGACATCTCAATCTTTTGCAACATTGAGTGTAATTGGGATTCCCTAACCCCACGGACATCCAAAGATGCCAACAGAGCATCAAAACCCTGCATACAGAATAGTAAAACAATTTTAAAGAAGAAGAAAATCAGACAAGCACATAAATGATTTTAACCAAGAAAAAAAAAATTGTAGGTATCCTTAAATATGTGCACTAGGCAATGTTTCATTGTAAATAAAATTGAAGAATGAAAAAACAGCAAATTAGAAAACACATGAAGGAATCATTTTTTTGCCTTTCCTTCCTATAAACACTTGAGGTAGGGGAAGAATAACTACTTGCAAGCTAAATGAAGTGGAAAACACAGCCTGAACTTAGAAAGATACATGCAAGTGATATTGAATGACTTATCTATAAGAACAGAGCAAATGAGACTCGAATAGACAGAGAGCAACCTCTTCAGAATCAATCAGTCTCCAACAACCATCACGTAACTCAACAAAGATCCTGCCACATCCAGGATCGTTCAAGGATACAGATGTTATGAAACGCCAGTACCGATTACGTCTGCGATCCTGACCAAGAGGCAATGACCTATATACATACATTTCTTCAGCCCTGTGACCGATGTATGATTTTAACTGTGAGCGCGACTTCTCAGCAGCATATCCTGGTTGCTGATATTGGACATTATCTGGACCAACAGTGTAATCTTGCATTTGCAAGTTACCCTCAGGTGGCATACTGTTAACATAATTCTGGTCATTCTGCTGATCACTTAACCGTTCTTGTTTGACGGTAATGTCGACTGATGTCTCATTATTTTTGTCATCAACATTAACCAATGGGCTTTGCCTACCCTCAGCAAAAGAAATTGTAAGATTAGGTTCTGTCTTGTTCCCCATATATGCAGAATAATGCATTTTCACTACATACTCTTCTTTCATGCGTCGTTTATCAAGTTGTGCCTCTGCCCACATTTGCTTCTTCAAAGCATTAGCAGCTTCTAAACGTTCCTGAAAAATATTTTTATTTCAGCTTAAAGGCACAGGGTAAAATGAAGCAAAATATTCAAAGTTCTCATCAAAAGAACAAGAAATGATACCTCAAGCACAACCCGAATTGAGTTTCCTTCAATTGCAACACCAGTTAAAGCAACAAGCGCATTAAGCCGCTCCTCAACACTCAGATCACAGTACTCCCCCTCCATTAGACCTTGAACCCATGGTTCGCCAGGGCTGCTTTCATCAATATCTGTCTCTGCTTGATCAGGAGTAGTTGTATTCTTGCAAATTCCAGCAGCATTTATAGATTGACCAAGCAAAGCACCAGAACCCTTAACATCATCAGAGCCTTCTGAATTTTTTGAAGATAAATCCACAACAGAACTCCTGAGATCACCTTTTGAGGCTTCATTATCCTTTGTGTCTCCCAAGAGAGTTTTTTCATTAAAATTGTTTGCTTCCTGAGAATTTTGACTTTCCTCCTTTGGATTTATACCAGTACCTAAATCATCAACCTCAGGATCCTCTGCTACATCACTTTCAGAGTCTTCATCTCTTTCTTCATCTCTTTCACCATCATCCGCCTCTCCATCAACCAATCCACTATTAAATATTCGGATTCTCTCCCTGGCTGCAGAAAGTGTTGCCTCAGCATCAGCCGGGTCTTTCCTATAGGCAGGACGTACACAATATGTTGAAGGAGCTGTTCTCTCAAAAAGTTTTGAATCTCTGGACAAAGCAGCAGCAATAGAAGCTTCTGGTGTCTTGCTCGTTGTAAGATCCCTCAGTCCCGATTTCTTATAACAAAAGAAAAATAAGTAAAAGAAGTTATATTTAGAAAAGAACGCGAGCATCATATGATTAGAGGTCTAGGGTTACCTGAATTTTGTCTGCAACCTCTAAAATTGTCAGGCCCTTGCTTCCCTCAAGAGACAAAACGTGAAATGCTGCAAATTTAACTGTTCCAGGCGTCAAGCAATGCCTTGATCTGCGTGAATTTGAGAAACCTCTTTCTTGCATTATAGCAACAGCATTTTCAGCTGCAGCTCCGTTGCGTAAATTAGAAATTATGTCTTCACTATCATTACCCTGCAGTTGTACAGAAAGACGATATCATACTGCAAACAAAATCTAAAAAAAATTATAATTGATAATTTTGTAATATCCGCAAAATATTAGCTTGGGTGGTATTGTAATAAATAGACTCTGGAATTATATGATGTCAGATTTATTTTGGATTGAAGACAAGATATGCCTTAGGGCATCCCTAAGTGGTAAGAGCTTTACAAACTCAAGTTTCAAAAGCTTGTACTTGTAGATAAAAGTCCTTTTTAAGGTTTTTAAATAATTTTCACTTTCAGATGAAAGTTCACAAGAAAATAAAATCCACAAATTTGATTAACCGAAGGCCATTTCTTTTATAAGAAACATGATTCATACAAACTGCATTCTATATTTAACATGAGAAGTTCAATAAGAAAACATTATATCGCAACATCACAACAGACATTTCAAAACAAATGCTCCTGAATTTTAAAATCAGAGGCGACAAAAATTTTACTTTTACAAAAGGCAGTTGGAACAATAGAGGACAGCTTTTTTTGCAATTTAATAGAGTTATTAATAACTCAACAAGACCCCATGTGAAACACAAACCTTTACTCAGCTGTGTAAACTATTTGATGCACATCCCTTGGGCTTCAGCCCGGAGGAATAAGGGTAAGTTAGAGCCTGGATTAAGGCACCATAGGCGAGCTGGTTCCTATCAACCAAAATTAAGAACCACCTAGGTTTAACTTCCATTTTTGGCCAACCCTCAACTAACCAAGCAGTTAAAATTATAAAGCCCTTAATATGTAGCATAAACATGTACAAAGAACTAAAACAAAAAGATAATAGTGGGCAAAGGAATGAGACTTGTCACTTAAAGCTTCCAAACAGAGAAGCTAATGGACTGACTGTTGATGTCAATCACTTCATTCAGACAATACATCTAACAGCTTACAGCAACCAATCAGCCATGAAGTAAGACTTTCTTACACAATCCTAAAACAAATAATAAGTGCAATTGCAACTAAGACTTTCTTACACAATCTTAAAACAAATAATAAGTGCAATTGCAACTACAAATCTAGTAAAGCCAGGCAGCTTCTATATTGAGACAAATTCTGGATAAAAAGGGAATAACCTCATTATCATCATGATATGGTTTCTCAATATTCTGTTTCTTCAGTTGCGGCCCAAATCCAGCAGAGAGAGCAAGTTGCCGCAATATTTCAGGCCATGTTAATTCATTTAAGTGACGCTGCCAACTGCGTATATCAAATCCCCAAGAATATGCCTGACATAGATTGGCAATATTTAGGGAAAAGCAATGTATAAGCTATGAGATGAAACTAAGGAAATAAGAGCAGTAACAAGAAACCCAAGAACAGCTTACCCCTTCAACAATCTGTGGATGCCCACCACCAGGATTTACAGCATTATTTTGATTTCCTCCTAGCCCCGTAAAGGGTGTCTTCACAGCATCCTCAATATCTTTAATTATAGATCTTAGAAGAGCAATGTGTATCTCACCCAACAACCTTGGATCCTGCAAGCTCAGAGAGTTGAATATGTATATGAACACAACAAAGGACGACAGTGCTCATCTCCAGAATTCAAGACAAAGATCTCCAAAAGAAAAAGAACTTACATAATCATGAAAAGCTTGGACAAATTCATCCAAAGTAAAAGGCCAAAGCCCAAGAATGTCGGCAAAAGTAATTAAGAACCTCCAAACCTGAAAATTTTAAATCATAATTCATAACCCTTAAAAAGACCAATAAACAGTCACAGAAACAAACGAAAAGCATAGCAGCCATGCATACAAATTGGCTGAAAAATGTCCAACATACATGTCCCAATTACAGCAACTCACCATGAGAAGATTCCCTACATTCTCCTCAGAACCACTCCATGGTTGAATTGCAAAAGGCCTTTTCAATCTCACCAGTTCAGGTGGGAAGGAGCATAACATATCTAAGACAAAAATAACAATTGGATGTTCATGAGAAGAAAATTCAAGCATACAACTCCAAGTCTCAAAAAACCTCCCAATTGTCAAAATAAGAACAAGGCAACTGATTAGCATTATTATATATTGGAAATTGCATAATAAAATTGGATGACAAAGAATTAAACAGAATGGCAATACAAGTAAAACTCCAGTGAAAATGTAAAAAATATATATATTTGAAAACATCTCCAGAACATTTCTGCTGAAAGTTTAGATACTTCTCGGATTATAAATATTATTCTCAATATATAGATTTCAAAATGTCCTACTTTAGTGTGGAAAAATAAACAAACAAGGCTAACATAAGAAAGAATTTAACAAACATTATCAGCATTCTTAACCTTATTGCAAGGTAAAATTACCAAAGGAATAAAAGTATTTACGAATAATCTACCTCTAAATGAATCAAGATTTTGCAATGTTTCATAATCGAGAGACAGTATGGTAGGCAGCCCCTTGCTTGACGATACTAACTCCATGAGCTCCAAGCGCTCATCCTCAATGAGTTCCATTGACTCTTTAGCAATTCTACGGGCAATGGCTCTCTCATTGGCAGCTCTAAGCCTTGCTGCCTCTTTTTCTCTCCGTTGTTCCTCTTTTTGTCTCATTTTCTCAGCCTGAGCGTAATGGAACACATACTTACCCTCATATGCAAAGTTAAGATAAGCAACTTAAAAAACAGGTTTCCAAAACAAACCCTGATCGATTCCTTCTGCATAATCTTCTCCCTCCGCTCAAGCTCGCGCCTCTGTTCCCTCAAATATCTCTCTTCCTCCCGCTGCTTTTCACGTAAAAGCCGTTCTTCCTCCTTTCGTCTTTCACGGTCTTGCCTTTCCATTTCTTTCCTTATTTGTTCTTCTCTCTAAATAAATAAAACGCTGATATCAGTATACATTTTATTGAAGAAAAAGTAATAGCAGGAAGCCAGACCTTTCGCCTCAAAATATCTTGTCTTTCAAGTTCTTTTCGTATCCTTTTCTCATGTGCTTCAACTTCACGTGCTATTCTTGCCTCCTCACTCTGCAAGACGTAAGCAAAACACACATGAGATGCACGTTTTCGATCTACCACCATGCAGTACTTGATAGAGCATTGAGTACCTTGCGCTTTTTTTCTATTCGAGAAACATCCTCCTCAGGGGTAACTCTCCTGTCAGATGGTACAAATGGATTTTCCGGTACTGTAATTGGATGAGCGCCAAAATGTGCATCAATTGCAGTATTTACAAAGGAATTCTTTCGGGGACCATAGTCAAACTCCCCCATTGTAGCTGGCAAAAGGTGATTCTGCCTGCCTTGTTGAGACGAAAGATTAAAACTAGAAAGCTGCCCTGGAAAACCATATCCAGAGGATACTTGTTCGTTCCCATGCATAAGTGCACGCCCAGTAGATGATGATGGATTCCTAGCACTTGAAACATCGACAGGTGAACCATAGTGGTGGGATGGGGCAGCCCTTTCAAATGTTTCGGTTCTAACAGTTGGCTGCTCTGGAAGAAACTGGTACTCATGAAGAGCCCTTCCCGTGCCCTGAGAATGAACTGCGAACATATCCTGACAATAACTCTTGGTTCTTTCATCAAATTGTTTTGAGAGAAAAGAGAAATAAAATAAAAAAATATAAAAGGTTCTAGAATAATATATTATTCAGAAGAAGATAGATGAAATCAAAGCAAAAGAAAATGTAGTGCTCAGACATATTTTAAAATAATAAAGCAAATATTTGGAATGACTGAAATCAATAGAAAAAAGCAAAGCAAGTGAATTCAGACAGACATTTGCAAGCATAACAAAGTAAAATCTAGGAGAGCAAAAGAAAAACTGTGAAGTGAAAAATGCATCAGAACAAAATAAGATATGGATTTCATAAGCTATAGTATAATATTTGTAAGCATATTAGGTACAAAAAAGTGCAGTCTAACCTTGACTGGTTTCACATCATGTCGTTCATACTGTTTAGCCTCGAAAGGAAGTCCAGGGTGCTTCTGCTGTCCCACCGTTGCTAGTCCTAGTATAAGGAAGTTGTTAGGGAAACCACTGTTGAGTACCTTCAGCAAATAAAACCATACAAACTGAAGCAAGCAAGACCAAGACTATTGTGTGTACAGCTTCATACCTAGGATGTCAACTGTTCAAGACATAATGAGAACAAAGAAAATACAAGATTGACTAACATACAAAAGTTTAATAAGCACACATAAAAATAACTTTAATGAGCAGGTCAGAAGTAAAGCTATATTCCCTCTAAATTTACTTATAAAATCTCACCTAATCATCTCATAAGGACCGCATTTAGACATGAATAACAAGGGATGTGGAAGAACATTTCCTTTTTAAACCCTTTTAACTCACAACTACAACTTGGCAATAAAAAGTTTGCATTTACAACAACCCCGCTAACCTCAAGTTTTGATAAACAATAGAAGCCTTATCAAGTCAAGACACCACCCTGAAACAGTAACATACTTCTTTGCCAAATTTGTCTCCCAAGAAACTCATTCTCCCAATACATGCCAACTGCATTGATGAAGAAGAAAATAAAGAATACAAAATGTAAAGAAAGTTTACCCCCTATGATCAAGAATTTTTAGTTCAAAGTGCATCTAGCCAAAACTACAGAGAAATTCATTTTACAAAAGCATGTCAATCCCATCAATTTGCGGGCAATGCAAAAAACTTCAAGAGCAAACCATGCCCATCTGTCGAACATCAACCCTTTCTCTTGAACCAAAAAGTCTTCACTGGATTAAGCACACACATAAACATATTTATGCATCTTCTAAAAATGCTATTTCCACGACTACAGATTTTTCTTTCCTTAGATAAAACAAATTTCATTTCCCTCAAACTGTAACGCCTTTTTTAAATAGTTACCGTATCACCTCCTATGACCAAGGCCTATCTAAGCTTGTCCATAACTATCTAAAACCATAAACGAAGTTCATCGACGTGGTGGGCAACTGAACTGACTTGGTTGACCAAGCTATAAGTTTCTAATCTATTTGAAAATGCATAACTCCAACTTCAACTTGAAGTAGTACCTACATTTGAGTACATTGAACATAAACTAAAATTACCTATAGGCGCACCAAATGCATCAGGCGGCAAGGGATCAAATTCCATCCCGAGAATTGGCCCATCCTCTCTCAACGGTTCTCCCAACTGTGCCTCCACAAAAGCAATAGCTCTCAGCTCCACAATACTCTGCTGCGGCAGCGGCATCTCGTAGTACCTCTTCACCGCCGCCAAGTCACCTCCAATCCTCTGAGCTGTCATTCCAGGCCGCACAAAAAGACTGGAATCACTTCCCGCCAATTCTTTCTCTCCAGCTGACGTTGCCGCCGACGACGGAGAATCTTTCGACTGGTGTTTCACATGTGGGGCCTTTCGGTCTTTCAAACGCCGGTGACAGAACCACATCTGTAACTGCCGATCTGATAATCCCAACTGCGCCGATAATTCCGCTCGTAGAGCTTCCGACGGGTAAGCCTCCACTGATAACAAAACCAAACTCACATTAAAAAAATAAAAAATAAAAAATAAAAACTAAAAACTAAAATGAAAATAAACAAACAAACCTGCATAAGTTTTCTCAAGAATTTCAAGCTGCGAAGCCGTCTTCATCTTGCGCTTGGACTTCGTTTCACCCTCCGGAGGCTTCTTCTTCTCTGCTTCAACGGCAGCCTCCATTTCTCAGAAGATCAAACCAAAACCTCCAAAATCGAGAACCTCGAAAGATCACCGAGACCTCAAATTGAGGAAGAAGAGGGAGAAAAGCAAAACAAAAGCTGAGCAATTCGCTGCTAAAGAAAATTAGGTTTGCAGTTTGACTGAAAAGAGGAATAATAATATAAATTCAGATTTTCTCTCTCTAACACCAATAAGAGTCGCTGGGGCTCTCTCTCTAACGAATCGATCATGTTTTGGTCTTCGGTGTGTGTGTGAGTGATTGAGATGTGCGGTGAGATTTGGAGAATAATAACAAATGCATACACAACCGATTGTTTGTTATCATTATTATTATTATTATTATTTTCTTCGATATTGTTAATGCTATTGATAGTATTAATGGTTGAAAAATAAATAAATGAAAAGAAAGAAGAGAAAGAGATCGTGATATTTGATTTTAACGATGATAAACCGCGAGCAAACAAAGAACGAACAGTCTTTCCATTTCTCTCTCCCATTTCTTTTGAGTTTTTTTTTTTTTTTATAAAAATAAGAAAATTTTAGTGTTTGATTTTCTCTCCTTTTGGGAAAATAATACTAATAGTTGGTGTTGTCAGACGACGCTTTTTGGAGATCGAGAGTGTGAATTTGTTTGTGGGTGAGTGAGACTCAGCAAAAGGGATTGATTCACGAATGGGTTTTGTGGCCTTGTGTGGACTGGAGAGTTTTTTTTGTTTTTGTTTTTTAAAATCAAAAAGGATTTGATTTTACACCGGTGGTTGAGTTTGATTTTCTGGGGTTTTGGGTTCTCGATTCTCACTCGCTTTTAATCCATCTGCTCCTTTCCCCGCTCTTGTTCATCCGGAATGACAGCCTCGTCATACGAGCATCTACAGCGCGTGCCTTTCACGGCTCAGCTTTGTCTTGGAAAATGTTATGCTATATTTTTTTTTATTTAAGTAATTTATTTATATCAAATTTTGTATCTAAAATTTATATAAATAAAGTGGATGACGGAGTAAATATATAAAAATTATAATATTATTATTTTTTTTTATAAAGAAAGTAAGATAAAATAAAGCGATACATGACTATAAAATAAAATGTTTTTCATGTCTTTTCTCTAATCATACCTTAATATCAGAAGTTTTTTTTTAATAATTTTAGAAAAAATTATACTAAAATTCAAAACTTAAATGGATCAACACATGCTTATATCATATTATCGGGTATAAAATTCATACTTTTCTCAACCTCAAGGGTAAAACTTAAATTACTTGTTTATATTTTTATTGTTATTATTAATTGTTAAAAATCAGATAATGTAGTGACATAAAAAAAAAAAGAAAAAAAATTAATAAAAAGTGTTACTTATCCATCAATGTGGTCACAAAGAGAATGTTCCCTGATACCTACATAAAAGTAAAGCATCATGACATAGTAACAACCATTATATTGAATACACACATATTTTAAACAGAGTCGTTATACATTTCAATTCTTTTCTTAAATTTAATACACCATATTATTTAATTAATTTCTATAATTCATAAAGATGGCGTTAATGGAGCCCTTAAATTATAAATTAATTTCTAATAAAGTGGGAGAGTTCATACAAAATGGTAACGATGCGCCAGGGGAAGAAATTTGCACGGTCTTGAAGGGCCCACATTTCGTTGTCGTGGAAAATTGGAAATGGGCGCACTTCACTTAATTTTCCACTTTGTTATTATTAAGTATTCGAAGATGTGGTGGGAGGGAACAGAACGCGAAGAGGCTAATCAATTCAGGGTTGGAGTGAAGTCTTCCTGAGACGATAAGTCTTCCCTTGTTGTTCAATCTTAGACTAATGAGGCATTGATTTTAGGGATAATTATAGGGTTTGGGAAGAATTGAATTACAGAAAATATATATGTTGAATGCAGGAATGCACATATATCATTTGTAGGATAGATTTTTCTGATGTTAGGGATAGGTGAAAGCATAGATAGAACTGAAATGTATTTTTCTCGTAATGGATTGAAATATTTTACTTTTTTTTCTAATGAAAAGTGGTGATGTTAGATGTCAGGTGTGGTGAAATATTAATGGCCGGAGATAGGGTTGGTATCCCACCAAAGTGAGCCAATTGAAACCAAAAAGGGAATTGATCAAATCAGGGGATGGATTGGATTCCCTTCAATAATTGGTTTCTTTTTGCTTAAATAGAATCTCTATCACTGTTAAAAGTTACTTCCAGAAAGCTCTGCTTGGATATGTCATCTGATTTGGGTTGGTTGAATGATAATCAGAGTTATAAGTGTAATGTTTCTGACCAAAAACATGATTTGCAATCTCTTAAACCGTCATGACACCTTGATCTGCAAGTTCTCGTTTATCTTATTTTAAAAATTTAACTGCATGCGTATTATGGCTTTGAATCACTTTTTTTATTCATCTGATAAAGAGGGTGTGTTGCACGATGGAAAGCCTGTAACTTTCTGCGCAATCTCTTCTATTTTGGCCAGCACCTATGCTATCATTCCATGAAACTTATCAGAAATAAAAGAGAGACTTGAAATAGTTGTTCATTGTCACAAATGGCTAAAACTGTTCAGGTTTTGGGTGCTGCACGCGCTAGGATTGAACGGCTGCATTGTAGCCCGCTGCACTCAAGATTGAGGCCCTTCATTTTATTTGTTTTACTATAATTGGTGGAAGGATAGGTTAAAAGCAGGTTTGTTAGATGTGATGTGACTCCTTTTAACCGTGGAGTGGTACGTTGTGTTCTAATTTCTATGAGGTAAGGTATGCGAAAGTATGAAACTTCTCCTTAACCTACTTAAATTATGGCTCTAATTCTTCTTCTTGTCCCATCATGAAATAGAATTTTATCTTTAAGATGTAAGTGTCAAACCACATGACTCTCTTATTGCTATTTTTTCCAATGCTTACGGACGAATTTAGTGACGCCATAAGCTCAAGGATCTTGGAACACAATCATTCTTTGAAGCAGCATGTAAAAGATAACTCGATCACTATGTAGATGAAAACAAAATCACCATTATCACACTAAATTAAGCTAATTACAAGTGTCAATACAAGTGGAGGTCAACTTTTCCTTTCACAGTAATGGATGTCAGCTGTGTGATGTTAATGGCTCCATCAGTTTGGAAAGTTACATCAATTGGCTTCAAAGTGATTCTTGATTTTAAACCGTCAAGTTTTTAATGAAACTATTATTTAACCTTGCGTATATGTGAAGTTGGAAGATATATGGATCCTTAGATTTAAGGTCTTTAATTTTATGTATGTCAAGTTTGATGATGGATCCCGCAGCCAACATTCTGGTAATAACTCTCTTGTTCTGAGATATTGGTATAGTTCAGAAATAGCCATGGATTACTCATATATGTTAATTCTTTTTTGCACTGTCCGCGAGCTACATGAACCAAGCATGTAGTTCCCTGATGATCAACATCATGAACCATAGAATAGAAATATGGGACATTAATAAAGTTTTAAATGAGCATGAAACTTAAAAAGGCTGGTGAGGCTCTATAAGATGGAGAAATTATTACTATTTACTAGACAGAGGAGAACAAATTCCATGGCGCTTGGTAGGGAAAACAGTAAAAGAGCCGCCACACAGTATGCTAATTCCAATAGGTAATGCAATTAGGAGCATGCTGATCTTCTTCGATGGCTCTGGATCGAAGCACTTGATAACATTTTGATCAACCATTGCAACTGATACGAAGAGGAACATTGACATGAAGGCATGGAAAAAATCAATGAACCTTAGACGATGCTTAGCTGCCTCTTCTGGTGAAAGCTTCGCTCCATCAACGACCCACATGCCCTTGAACGTGGCTATTCCGTACCTGACTTTCCCTTTTGCATCCCTGAAGCTATCAGAGAAACACAAAATAAAACAAGAGATGGCACAAAGTGCCACAAGGCTTAATGTCAAATACTGGCTTACACTATTGGTGCATTGCCCATTATGAGTGAAAATTGGAGATAGAAGTTGGAATGTAAGGACAGAACATGAGGGAAGAAGCTTTGCCATATTAGCTGTTCCTTTGCAGGTTTTTCTTGCCGCCTTTTGTGCAGGTGTTTTCGGTTGTTTTGGAGTTGCTGATGCACCATCCAAAAGGGGTTGTTGGGATTCCTCGTGTTCTGCCTTGATGGCCATGAACTAAATTGGTTATTCACAAATATGCTGGAAAGGATGGATTTATTTTGGAGCTATAAATGAAATTTCCATACCAGAAACTGTAAGCCTTTCCGAAATTTATGGTGGCTTGAGACCTGTGTTTCTCTTTCATGTTGTCAAATTGGTTCACAGACAAGTTCAAGTGGTTGCCATTTTCCGGGTTAATGATGTTGCCTTTTGCCCATTGTGGAGGCTTTTCGTCTTATCATCATAACAGTTCTGAAACTTTGAGCGATATGATGTGGTTAATCACTTTCTATTGAGGAGTCACTGAGCAGGATATTCACATTTCTGCTTTTAGCCGTTAGTTGAGAATTGAAAGTTAGGTAACTTAATATTGTTCATCTTTGGCAGGAGATTGCTTTTGTTAATCCTTTGTTCCATAATTTTGCAGAAATGTAGCATGAATGGCCTCTTTATCAATTTTCAATACATCAACCACTAACCAACTGATTTACTGGTGTCGGCAAATTATAAGTAAAAGCTTCTGTTTGCAGTCTCAGAAGAGGTTTCAATTGTTTAAGATTGTTAGTACTGATTGCTCTACACGAAATTTTCCAAGATCAAGCATCTTAATATAAAGACTGAGTAATGTTATACATGATTCATGTAACTATACACTGGGTAAGTATTAAAGTAACAGAAGATGAAATACTAATGACTAGAGAGAGGGCAGCCAATTCCATTGCGCTTGCTAGGGAAAGTAACGAACAAAATACTGCACATAATGCCAATCGTAACAGGTAATGCCACAAGGAGTTCTTTGGTTTCCTCTGATGGTTCTGGACAGAAACACTTGACAACATTTTTATCAAACAATGCAACTGCCGCAAAAACCAATATGGACGCGAACGCATGAAAGAAATCAATGAACTTTAGCTGATATTTAGCTGCCTCTTCTTGTGTGAGTTTCAATGACGTGTCAATAACCCACAAACCTCTGAATGTAGCGAGCCCATATCTTACCTTACCTCTACCATCCCTGAAGCTATCCGTTATGCGAAGAAGGGAACATGAGAGGCCACAAAGAATCAAAAGGCCTGCAGTCATGACTCTGCTTGTGTGAGTGCCGCATTGGCCTTGATGAGTCAAAATGGGAGAAAGAATCTGGAATGTCAGGACCGAGCCAGTGGGCAGAAGCCTGACCAAATGGGCTGTTCCTTTGAACGTTTTTCTTATGGCCTTCTCTGAAGGTGTTTTAGGTGGTTTTGGCCCTTTTGATGGTACTGTTGCATTTTCCAAAAGGGGCTGCTGCTGGTCTTGGAGGGTTGTTGTTCTTGATTCTCCATTTTCTACCTTAATGTCCATCACTCTAATTCTCTTCTATTATTTTCCTCAGTGTTCTTGGCAATTCTCTGTAATGAGGGTAGATTTTAGCGTTGGCATTGAGCAATAACTTAAATGAAGAGGGGTTTGTTTTTCTGTTAAGTTTTGGCAAATGGACTGAGCCAAGATTATTAAATTCTTGGCCATTTATGGCAAAAGTTTGCTCAACCAGTAACTGTTGTGCAGCAGTGTATTAATCTGCTTGATTATACTTTATGCGGGAGTTTCATTGGAGGTTTTGTTGTGGGGTTAGGATTGAATTAATGGATGGAGTTAAAATCTTGCTCTATTTCAGCTTAATCTAACTTTTATGCAGTGATGTCTATAGGAACTAAATTATAATTGGTTAATAGGTAAGTTACAAACTTTAAATAACTTGAACTCGTAACTTAAATTTTTCCTTTAATACTCAATAACTGATAAAATTTTGTAATTTCTAATTTCTAATTTTCTGGCTGAGAAAGAATAGGAAAGTATTATAAGAAACGACTAATTTTAAGAGGGTCTATGTATCAAGATCCAAGACCGGATGAAAATGGTAAGGAAGCTGAAAAGGAGACAATTGGGTCTCAGGCCTATAATCTTTTCCTTGGGTTTTTGTATAGAAATCAGAGTTGATCCATCAAGCCCCAATTCCCTAAACACGTGAAAGCAAAAGAGACCCTACGGCTTACACATTGCACACTGAGGTTGGCATCTCACACAGACACAGACGCAGACACAGACTCGAGTACTCAACTCATCATCATGATAACCCTTGACCTTGAGAACTCCCGACACACCAGTACCAGTACAGAAAGCTATTTTCCCATAAAAAGCCTGATAAACTCACTAAAAATGTGTAGTTGCTGTACATATCATTTCTTGTTTTTGTAATTCCAACTTGCCTAATCCATGCAATGATCCCGAACATCCCTGTTAGTGCTCAACTCCGCGTGTACGCAACAAGAGAGAATTTTCGAGATCTGGTTAAATTTATAATTTCAAACAATCATTTCTTAAGTACATTCATTATTTAAAATTTAAAAATAATTATATTCCGGACTATTATTTGTTAGTTCCAAGAATCTACGTGATTTACTAATGAAAATATCTACGTAAATCATTTTTCTCACCAATTTTGAATAAAAAAATTGTTTTAATGGTTTTTTCATGTAATTAAGTATAAATTTTAATTTTAATTAGTCTCGTAAATTACTTCTACAATTATAATTTGTTTTTAGAATTATAAGAATTGTTATTGAATCTTTTAATTTTTTTTAATAATAAAAATAGGGTATATTTAAAAAAGGTGAGTAATATGATATTTTATATAAAATATAAATAAGTAATTATCATTGATTACTCCTACTTTTTTTTCTTTTTTTTACTCATATGAGACGTTTGCCCTTTTTATCTTATCTTATCCTTAAGTTTTGAAAAAATCTCTTCTCAAGTCTTCCAGTTAAAAATTCTGTTACTTAACATCTATTAACCTCTATATTTTAATAAATTTACTATTTTATCATTACTAACATATATAAAAATAATAACTTAATTTTTAAAAGACAATATTAAATTAAATGATCAAATTACCTAACACATATTAAAACATATTAAAATTATTTTTTATGGAACAAATATTGGTATTTATTTTAAAGATAATTTGATTATTTAACTTAATATTGTTATTGAAAAATTAGTTATTTTTTATATGTTAATAAGGATAAAATAATAAATTTATTAAAATATGGAGGTTAATAGACGTTAACTACCAGAATTTTTAACTGAAAGATTTGAGAAGAGATTTTTTTTTTTTAAATTAAGATGAGAGAAAAAAAAGGATAAATATTTTATACGTGTGAAAAAAAAAAAACGGTGACTAATGATAATTTCTTAAATATAAATCAATAATCGAAATAAAGGATAAATTTACCGCCTTAAATGTCACTTTCTGAGTTGAATGTATTCCACGAAAAGTTTTCACTGTATTTGTCTGTTTGTTCATATACGATAATATACGTGAAACATGCTAAACTGTTGTTTGATAAGCTTGCAATTTAATACTGATGGGTTCACTTGATTTAGATATTATTTTTTCTTCCAGGTCGTAAAGCTTTGACTTATAAATTGTCTGTTCTTGGGTTGTGTTTTGTCAGATGTCCCAGCTCCATTATTGTTTCAGCATTAGCTTTGTTTGTCAGTGACTCCGACTCACTGTTAAATCATCAAAAATTTCCAACTTAAGAGGCGGCAATGACCCCAATCTGTGGCGACCAATTACAATCCTGGGCGTGCATGAACAGTAAAATTAAATGAGATAGACTTATTAACCAATATTAGGAATGCAATCCGGGGCGGGGCATCGCAATTTGTTTAGGTAGGTAGGTAAGCCACCCAAACTCAAGACACTTGACTGCTTCACCCATTATTCATAATTTCTTTCAAAAATAGGTCGGAAACCGGGTTCTGAGTTGAAATTTAAATCGATCGAATACCTAATATCTTTAAATTAGTTTATACAAGAACAAAGAGGGTAGGACAGTTCGGAGGTTCCAACTTCCAATCTAGGTGATCCTAAACCTATCTCGGAAGCAACCATATTAAATAAGAATGGTCCACCTCAAAAAATAAAATTGAGGGATGATGTAGCCGTAGTCCCACCATGATGACATACTGTGCTGTAGCCAGAGGACCATATTCTATTATCCTAAGCACTACTACTAAAAGTAGTTGTTAATGTTGTTAATGACGTTCTGTGGGTTCAGGGCCTCCAGCCGTCGATAGTCAACAGTCTAAGATCTCTTTCAGCCCCGCAGGTGAAGAAAAATAGTAACAGAGATCAACTGGCTGACGAGCACGTAGATTTTATAATGTTTCTTTTTCAGTAGTTTAGACTACTACGGCATTGCATTATGAAATTGTTTCTTTCTGTAAAATAATATTTTGGATTTCGAAATTTAACCACTACGAAATATTATAGAGATAATTTTATTATTATTATTATTATTTATTTTAAAATATTAATGCTCGAATCAATTTAAATATATTTTGAGTAATCAGATGAGATCGTATATCTCTAAAAGTTTTATAATACATATTGGTTAATAACTGATTTTTATATCAAGAGGCATGATCTCAATAAATTATTATTAGTATTTTCTAAAATAAGGCAATGAAAAAGGCAATGAAAATATGTTTAACAGTAATATTTTCGATAAATAACAAAAGGGTTTTGTGTATTTTTCCAAATCAGGTTGTTCAAAAGCGATAAATTTAATTGATATTTAAGACTTGGAAGGATTATAATTAATATAGAATATGAAAGTGGTATGAAAATTCTTCATGCTTTTCGTTTGGCATATTTTATGGAGCATAGTGATCATTAGTTCCATGATAATCAAAGAAAGTTTTGACGAGTCAAAAAAAGGAGCAACCACTGTGGAAGAATGATTGATTGAGGCACCGATTACTCGACAACAATAAACACTCTTTGAAACTAGCTAATGTGACATCGGGATGGAATCAAACTTTCTTTATCAAAAAGGCTTCTTAAATTTCAACAATTCGTTACTTTAAAGCCTCGCTTGGAGGGATTTTTCAAAAGCATGTGCTGTGCTTTCTTTTGTAGTGTAGTGCGTTTATTAATCTTCAATCTTTGTTAAAGTTTTACCAATTCAATTCACATGCACTAGCAGCTTTGAGGCATCGCCTATCAACTGTTCGATCATGTGGAATTTAGGTAAGTAATTAGAGAGAGTGACATATCAATCAAATCCAAATTCAATCAATGTCTAATCGATGGATTTTTGCTGGTGAATTTTGGTTCTGGGTTTTAGTTGTAAAGTCGATAACAGCTTAGCTTTGGAATTGCTTTTGGGGTTTTGACTGAGAGTTGTTGGTAATTTTGAATTGACTTATTTATTTAATATTTCATTTACAATTCCCCACAATTTAATCAAAATTTATAAAAACAAAACAGTGTAGTTGTTGGATGGGTTGGGTTGGGTTGGTTTCAAATGGTTCATTGATTATCACCTTGTTATCCTTCAAAACGTGGGAGCATTTGATACATATTTTAACCTTGGAAGTGAAAAAAATATAAAGTGAGATTTGCATCATTGCTTTGCTTTCATCTTCTTATCTTCCCCTTCCTGCCATGCTTCTTTTAGATCCTTAAAAGCTTTAGGGACCATTCTGGCTAAATGGGTTTTCGTATTTCTGTTACACATTTTATTTGAAGCTCTACTCCTAACTCGTTTTAAATAACAAGAGAAAGTTATTTGTGCTTTTAAAATAAGCTCTATTGGGTTGGTGAAAAGAAAAAGAAAAAGTAAAAGAGAAGAAAAATCATAATCATGTAAGTAAGAAAGAAGGAAAAGAAGGGTAATTAATTGGTAGTTATAATTGAATTCTAATGTTTGACTGTGACACATAGTATTAATAGATAAATAAATAATTAAAAAAAAATTAATTGAGGATAATTAATTATTGCTGGTAATATCACTAGAACCATGTGTCTACAACATACGTATTTGATAAATATATGGAAAGCTCGTTTAGAATTTGTTGAATAACGATGATGATGTTAAATTGTTAGAAATTACAAAGGTAGAATGTAACTATTATTACAAACTATTCATACATATTGATGTTGAATTATTGAATGATTAACACATTATCACCTTTAATCAATATAGTTAATTTTTAAATTCATTTATCTAATCATATTATACCACTTTTAAATTAATTTATCCCATCGTATTATACCAAATTAGTTTGTGAAAAAACAATTTGTAAGAGTAGTATTATTCATAAAGCTATTTTACTTCAAATTATTCTTCTAAAATTTCATAAACCTAGGAACCAGTACTTAAGGTTTATGAAAAGGTCGGTCATTCTAACTATTAGGTTAGCCTTTTACATAGGACAATTATTGTCTTTATAAATAGACTTAGACCCGATTCCTAATGTGATGCATTATCGATTACAGATGAAACGTGTATGTTAAATCCTACTTCAAGGGACCTCGTTTGAAGGGGAATTATTGAATTAGATATTGGATGGTTAAATGGGGGTCTTAAGATTTATAAAGAGGTTGATCATTTCATATATTAGGTTAACATTTTGGGTTGGGACATTTGAAACCTCGAAAAAATTTTGAAATTTTTTCAAAAAACTTCTATCGCCGGAAGTGGCATGACTTCAGTTAATTGTGCATATAACCAAACTTATGGGAGGAAATTTAGTCAATTTTAATTTTTTTCATTACTTGGCCAACCTACGAGTCTACGAGTTATCGAGCACTAACTTATTGGTTATTACAAATTTATGAGCAATGACTTGTTAGTCATCATGTGTCGATGAATGTTATGAGTTATTTTGTATAGAAATGTATCTTTGACCTTAAGAGATGAATTTGACTAGGTTATTAACGAAGATATTAAACCTATAAAAAATGAAAAATACCCCTTAATCTCTATTTTTTCTAACAATTTTCCTTATTAAGTTTGGTTACTGTTGCGAATTTTAGCTATGTTAAATTACACTTTTAATACCACTAAAACATAAGAGGATTTTTGATTCGTGAACATTTTGAAATTAGGAAAAACATCAGGATAAATTGGATATAAAAAAGAACCATACAGTTCTGAGTCAACAACTGCCCTCCTTTCCTTCGTAATTTCAATTCAAAATGGATGGACATGGAGCCTGACAACAACAACAAGAGATCCCCAGTATTCTCTTTCAACTGACTAAAAATATTTATGCTTTTTCCACAGCTTTATTGCTTTCACCCTTTCACCTTGACTGCCGAGTGCCGAGCTGTGACTTGTGAGTAGACCTTTGAGAGTGAGAGTTTTCCTTGCTCTGTTTTTTTATTTTTGTAAAATAAAAAAAAAATTACAAACTTGAAGCAAAAAACCAAAAGTTTCTCTCTTCGAATTGTCCCAAGATAACATAACATGGGATAACTTGTCAATTTAATTTTATGTTCTAGAAATATTCTCAGCATTTATTCGTTCTCTGAATTTCAGAGATTCTGATCAAATTGAAGGAACCAGCATCATCATTCTGTCTTCTTAAGTACGTTGATTCCTCGAACCAAAAAAGGAAGATAGTCTAGTCTAGGTTTAAACGAAACACGTATACAACAACAGCATTGTTTAATAAATTTAATCTATTCTCATTTATGGAAAACAATACAATCTATGGGGGAGAAGCTATTAAAAACTGATTTTTTTTTTCTTTAAATTATAAGTAAATATCGAATCCCAGATGAAACAATTTAGATGTTTCCAAAAAAATATTTGATTTTACTGATCGCATTGACTTGTAATATATATGTTCTTTTGCATCTTTGAACTCCCGCTTTATCTTCCATGTTGCTGTTCCCAGTTGCCTTCACAGTACGCAGTAGACCCCACTTCTGTCTTCCCATTTCTCTCTTCGTGTTTCTTCAAATCCCACGACAAAAACAAACGCAACACAACACAACTCGACTGCAACGCAAACTCAAAACTGTAAATCCAAAAATGCTTCTCTTCTTCTTCTTCTTCTATCTCTTTCTCTCTTCTTCTCCTCTCACTCTTTCTCTCAACCAAGAAGGTCTCTACCTCCAGCGAGTCAAACGCGGCCTCTCCGATCCAACTCACGCCCTCGTCACGTGGGACAACAGCCGAGACGAAACGCCATGCAACTGGGAAGGCGTTAAATGCGACCCAGCGACTCACCGAGTCGTCTCCATTAACCTCCCCGGTGCACAACTCGCTGGGCCATTTCCAATCTTCCTTTGCCGCCTGCCGTATCTCTCCTCCATCAATCTTTCCGACAACTCCATCAACGGTTCCCTGCCGCTCGACATTTCCACGTGTCGGAACCTTACATCCCTGGATTTGAACTCGAATTTTTTAGTTGGTACGATCCCCGAGACGCTTTCTCAGATGAGGATTCTCAAGAAATTGGACTTGAGTTACAACAACTTCACTGGAGATGTTCCCTCGAAGTTCGGTGAGTTCGCTTGGCTCGAGTCGCTCTTACTCTTTTCTAATCTTCTTAATGGGACGATACCCAGCTCGGTTGGTAACATTTCTACTCTTAAAGAGCTTGATCTTGGTTATAATCCGTTTTCTCCGGGTCGGGTACCGAGTGAATTAGGCAACTTGACGAATCTTGAATATCTCAGGCTTGCTTATTGTAACTTCGTTGGTCAAATTCCGGAGAGCTTGACTCGGTTGCCTCGGCTCAATAATTTAGACTTGTCATTGAACAGACTCACTGGGTCGATCCCTAGTTCGATAACGGAGATGAAAAGTATTGTACAGATAGAGTTGTATAGCAACTTGTTCTCGGGCGAGTTACCGGTTAAGTGGTTCAATACGACGACGCTCAGGAGGTTCGACGTGTCGACGAACGAGTTGACTGGAGCGATTCCGCAGGAGTTGTGCGAGTTGCAGCTCGAGTCGCTGAACTTGTTTGAGAACAGATTCGAGGGGCCTTTGCCGGAGAGCATAGCTCGGTCGAAGAATTTGTATGAACTCAAATTGTTTAACAACAAGCTCAGTGGTCCGTTGCCGAGTCAACTTGGTACGAACTCTGCGTTAGGAACCCTGGACCTCTCGTACAATCAATTTTCCGGTGAAATTCCGGACGGTTTATGTGCGAAAGGGGCATTAGAGGATCTGATATTGATATTCAATTCATTTTCTGGGAAAATCCCAGAAAGTCTAGGAAAATGCCAGAGCTTAAGGAGGGTTCGTTTGAGGCACAATTTGCTATCTGGTTCAGTCCCTGAGATGTTCTGGGGGCTGCCACATGTATATTTGCTGGAGCTTGCTGAAAATTCATTAACCGGCCAAATACCAAAATCCATTTTAGGTGCTCACAATCTTTCCACTCTTTTGGTTTCTAAGAATCACTTTTCTGGGGTCATTCCAGAAGAAGTTGGGTCGTTGGACAAGTTAGGTGAGTTTTTTGGGAGTGATAATAAATTTACGGGTGCAATTCCGGGTAGTTTAGTGAGCTTGAGCATGTTGATCAACCTTGATCTTAGCAAAAATGAGCTTTCTGGTGGGTTTCCAAAAGGCATTCAAGGCTGGAAGAATCTGAATGAGCTCAATTTGGCTAACAACAGGTTATCGGGTGAAATTCCAAGTGAAATAGGGAGTTTGCCAGTGCTTAACTATCTTGATCTTTCTGGGAATCTCTTTTCAGGAAAAATCCCACCTGAATTGCAGAATTTAAAGCTCAATGTGTTTAATTTCTCGGACAATCGGCTCTCTGGGGAGCTACCTCCACTTTATGCAAAGCAAATTTATAAGAATAGCTTCTTGGGGAATCCCGGTTTGTGTGGGGACTTGGATGATCTTTGTCCACACGCGGGTGGATCTAAGAACCAGGGTTATCTATGGATTCTTAGGTCAATCTTTGTCCTTGCTGCTGTAGTTTTTGTTGTTGGAGTTATTTGGTTCTATGTGAAGTACCGGAATTTCAAGAAGGCAAAGAAAAAAATTGCATTATCTAAGTGGAAATCGTTCCATAAGATTGGCTTTAGTGAATTTGAGATTGTTGATTGCCTCAAGGAGGAAAATTTGATTGGAAGTGGAGCTTCCGGGAAAGTTTACAAAGTTGTTCTCAG
Source organism: Bursera palmeri (assembly GCA_026225775.1). Taxonomy (NCBI): domain Eukaryota; kingdom Viridiplantae; phylum Streptophyta; class Magnoliopsida; order Sapindales; family Burseraceae; genus Bursera; species Bursera palmeri. The sequence goes on from JANKKB010030214.1 coordinate 38,771, forward strand.
TGGTGGTGAGGTAGTGGCAGTGAAAAAGCTATCTGGAAGATCCAAGAAGGCTGATGCAAGTGATGGGTCACAAAGAGATGAATTTGAAGTAGAAGTTGAAACATTAGGGAAGATTAGACACAAGAATATTGTGAGGTTGTGGTCTTGTTGCAACTCCGGAGATAGCAAGCTTCTGGTTTATGAATTCATGCCAAATGGGAGCCTGGGGGATTTCCTGCATAGCAGCAAGGCAGGCTTATTGGATTGGCCAACACGGTATAAGATAGCCTTGGATGCAGCTGAGGGGTTGTCTTATTTGCATCACGATTGTGTTCCTCCAATTGTTCATCGGGATGTGAAATCTAACAATATATTGTTGGATGGAGAGTTTAGCGCTAGAGTTGCAGATTTTGGAGTTGCTAAAGTTGTTGAAGGAGTTAGCAAGGGACCAGAATCCATGTCTGGGATTGCAGGTTCTTGTGGTTATATTGCGCCAGGTACATTAGCTGACTTCTTGATTACATGTTCATTATCATTGCACTGAATTAATTCATTGGGTTCTTGATTTCATTTTCTTTAAAACATGCCTTGTGCAGTTAGTTGCTTTTTTACTTCCTAGGATTAGCGAACTATAAATTTAGCCAAAATAGAGGCAAAAAGGTGTGGAAGAATCTTAATCCTGCTTAGAACTAGATGGTTTGTTTCTATCTAGCGATTGTTGCTTGATAGGAGTGGCAATTTGATATCATTCAAGTGCAAGATTGGCCAATTAATGTCAATGTTTGATACAATTTTTCTTATGCATTTTATTATTAGCTTCTAATTTAGTTTGTTCCACCTAAATATGATGCAGAATATGCCTATACTCTTCGAGTGAATGAAAAGAGTGACATCTACAGTTTTGGAGTTGTCCTCTTGGAATTGGTCACTGGTAGACCTCCAATTGATCCAGAATTTGGGGAGAAAGACTTGGTAAAATGGGTCTGCTACACGCTGGACCAGAAAGATTATTTTGATGCTGTGATCGATCCCAAACTCGATTCCAGTTGCAAGGAAGAAATTTGCAGGGTCCTTAGGATCAGTCTCCTCTGCACCAATGCACTTCCCATTAACCGCCCTTCAATGCGAAAGGTAGTTAAATTGTTGCAAGAGGTCAGTGTGGAGAAGAAACTGAAGACCAGTAAAGACGGGAAACTCTCCCCTTACTACTTTGAAGACGCTTCTGATCAATTTGAAGTTTAAGAAATTAGTTGAGAGTTCAACCAAACGTTTTCACTACTGTTTGATTGCACAGAGTAGAGATAATGATGCAGAAGGGAGACAGATTTTCAAAACGATGCTACTTGAAAGGTGTGTCTACAGTAAGTTAGACCACAGATTAGGACATTAAAGTGGTGTAACAATGGCCTTTGAGAGTCTCTGTATTATCTATCTATTATATTAGTTGGTGGTTCCTCACGGGTTAGGTAATTGCGACATCCAAACATGAGATTTGTCAAAAGGGAGAAAATCTCTACAGCTGAACAGCTGTTAGCCTTTAAACTACTGTACAAATAGCTAGTGAAATTTGCTAGTATCCAAAGCTTGATTGTCTCATTTTCAATTTTGCCTCCATCTGTCTACCATGTTTGAAGGGAGCCACTCTTTTACTAATTTGACGAATTCCAAGTTCAAACTGACAGGACAGCTTTGTTAATTTAATGAGATAATTGTATCTAGTGGTGGGCATTGGTCTCCATGGCCGTCCTTCATTTACTCAATTGGGGTCCTCCCTCCTATCCCTTATCCCTCTCGTAGACTGAGACCACATTTTGGAGGGTGAAAGCCTGAACTGAAAGCTCAGGTCGGTCCCATAAATGAGAGTCGACCCGACTAATACATGGGTTTTGTTTAATGGGCCTTTAAGCCCAAACTTATGTTCGAATCCAAGAACTGCTTCTCATGAAACAGATCGGCCTGAGGCGGCCTTTCTGCTTCTGGCGGTTGTCATCTTTAACTCGTTATTGTTAAAAAGGGTTATTTAACAAGTTGCTAAAAGCTATAGCAATTCCAAACGGGTTGGCTTTTGTAAGAAGAGGAAGATCTTGAACACGAAGATATAGGAAGGAATTTTGAGTTCACTGTTAACGATGACCTGATAAACAAAAACAAGAACTACTCGGATAACATTTGCCACACAAGGATAAAATTTAAAATAATTGTCAATTTCCACCTCTATTGTTTCATAATTATTCAATTGATGGTTCAAGTAAAATAAATTTCCAATGATTAATATCTAGCTATGATAGGATTGTTTAAGCATAGGCCATCTTCAGTCGGAACATGATGAACTATCATGAATTTTTACTTAATAATTAATATGCATTGCTTGGAAGTATGAAACTATATCATTATAGGGTTCAAATAGTTTGACTCTTAATCAGATTATGTTAATTCAATCATAATCAAGAGTTTCAATTAGTGACGACGCCTAAGAACAATTTGGGAAGTGAGTAAGGATGGAGGAAGAAGATGCGGCAGTTGATGATTGGGTCACGTAAAAAAGATCCTAAAAGAAAAATTCTAAATGACAATGATTTATCATATATATGCTGTCTAACTTAAAATTGCAAGCTAACTTTATTTTATTACTTTGAATATTTTCATTCAAAGTGAGAGTAAATAGGTAGAAAATTGGTAAAAGGAAGAAAATTCTACAACTGGAAAGGGTCCCCCAAATAATCCAAATTCCCCAGAAGACTCAACCCACGATACACGTTGGGATGAAGAAGGGTACAATACAAGATGCAAGCGAATCCACATCTGTAATTATTATTTAGACCAAAAAGTTGAATTCTGGTCTAGATACGTGCTTCATCTTTGCTTTCTGAATTACTATTCTCAAACCCATTTCAGCTATGAGTATTTATTGCTAATATTTTGTTATAAGGGATCTCTGTTCTACTCTACGCCTCTCAATTCTTAAATAAATATATGAATACCTTTTCACCTTTACTTTGTTGATATTTATTTTCTGCTTTCACCCTTTATTATTAAGTTCTCTATTAATTATTTGAAGACATTAATCAAGTTTTTCATGGCTTAAGACTAAAGTAAAACTACTAAACAACTGATTTTGTGTATTTTCACTTTCATTACAATTTGAGATATCAAACATACGTTTAAATATTTATACAACGTCATGAAATAACAAATATATGAAATTATATATAAAAAAATTCTATTATATGTTTTAAGGGTACATAAATATAAGATTACGATCTTTTAACATAAAATTAGACACAAATTTTTAGTTATTGATCTATATAATTAGCGGTGGATAAATATATTAGAATCTTCTAATATATATGGAAGCTTAATTATTCGAGCTAAACTCATATTCATAAGCTTAATTTTTTAAAAAAATGGTAACTTAATAGGATATTAGAATTATATTGACCTAATGATCGCAATCGATATATATATATATATATATATGTGGCATATGCATTATTACATAGCATATAATTTTTTCAAAAATATGACATTATGACATTAAGATTGATGATCCATATATATATATATATATCTATATCTAAGAGCAACTTAAAAACAACACGTGTCAAAGAACAAAAGAAAATGGGGAGGTGTAGGAACAAATAGGATTGAAGACTGAGATGAATAGGAAATAATATAGGAAGAGAAGAGAAAGAGATTCGGGTGGAATGTCACCCTAGAGTGTGAACAAAGCTAAAATACATTCACATATGGAAGGAATGTATATATATATATATATATATGATATAATGATAAAGAAGAAAAGTCCTAATATAAACATCCAACCATAAATTCTATTTCTTCACGTAGACTTCTCATGTAAAGCAAGAAACCTCTCCTCTCTCCATCTCATCAGCCTGCTCAAACGTACACCTGATCTTGACCTAGCTCTTAAACCAGATTGCCCCTACTCCACTCAACCCCCAGCTGCTTCTTGTCTTTTTTTTAATGTTTCCTCTTCTTTAAAACCATTCTTAACAAATAAAGTTGCCTTTAGGCTGAGTAAAAAAGACACAAAAACTGCATTTATTCTCCTACAAGTTTTCATACACAAAATATATACAAGTAAATTCATTCAAACGTAAGATCCAAGCAAGCAAACCCCCTTTTTTCTTTTTCATTTATTGTTATTTTTCCTCTTTGTTTTCTTTCTATATTTCTCAAATTTTAAGTATCTATCTTGATGTTTTAGGTGGCTCCAATTTAATTTCTTCCTCTCTGTACCCTCAAGAAGAGAGCTGGCTTGCGGGGGACAAGCTTTTTGGAAGAGACAAGTTGCTTTGCTTCTTTTCCTTTTTTCATTTTATTTTATTATCCTCCTCTCTGTCTTTCTCTCTTTTACTATTGTTTATTTTGGAGGCATACTAGCAGAAGAGGAAAGAAGAAAGTAAAGATCAATTGTGTGATGGGCATAAGAGGAAACAGCCAATGAAATGACTTGGTGCAATGACTGCAGTGATGTGCAAACAATTGAGAGAAGCTCGTCTCCATCAACTAATAATAACACTACTGCCGCTGCTGGTGGTGGTGCAAGAGCTAAAGATTGTCTAGTTAGATCTTGTCCTTCATGTGGTCATCAGATTAAATGTAACGAGCAGGTCTGCATGATATAAATATAATAGTTTCTTTGTGAGGTTATGTATCTTCATCTGGTTAATTTAGTTTCATTATGTACCTTCTCTTTTCGATTTCTATAGGCCAAAATTCATGATTTGCCGGGGCTACCTGCTGGGGTGAAGTTCGATCCGACGGATCAGGAGCTTCTTGAACATCTTGAAGGGAAGGTGCGGTCTGATGCTCGTAAGCTGCACCCTCTCATTGATGAGTTCATCCCTACACTTGAGGGAGAGAATGGAATTTGCTATACCCACCCTGAGAAGTTGCCAGGTGCGTTAGTTGCTAATGGTAAAACAGTAATATGTTTCTCATACATTTATGAATGAAATCAGAATGGCACAGCGATGGCTCATCATTATTAGGTTTAATGAAACAAGGGTAAGGTTTGTTAGTGAGTTGACTTATTTATAGATCTAAATTATTGTGTTCCTGCAAATGCCATAATTAGTAGAAACTACCGCTCAAGATATAAAGAAAGATTTCTTCTCCACTCACTTCTGCATACATAGAAGTTAAAATTTTGAATAAGAGTCTAGTATATCATTCTGATTAATCACATGCATGTTAGCATATCATTTTGATCCAAAAACTACTATAGTTTCTGCAAATTCTGAAGATTATGTAATCCAGAGAACAAAGAAAATCCATACATACATATATATATATATATATACACACACACACACATATATATACATGGATGAAATGGAGATAATAATGTACACAATATTATTGAATTGTTCATCTTTCTCCTCTTTTGAAGAAACCTTCCCACCAACCATATAGATAGAGCGTTTACAATCAAATATGAAGAAGCAAGTGACCTAATTTCAATATCACTGTCATTACCAAAGAAGAAAACCCCAACTAATCCTTGCAAAACAAGGCAATTTCTTAGTATCATGTCAACTACGGAAATGGATGTCTTATTTAGCTTTTAATCAGAATTTCATGTTCCATATATGTGCCAAATTAAACACATGGAATATATAACATCTTTTTCAATGATACGAGAGTTACCCTCAACTTATTTTTGTTTTATTTATTTATTTATTTTCTTCATACTAATGCAGGAGTCAGCAAAGATGGTTTAGTGCGCCACTTCTTTCATCGACCTTCCAAAGCATACACAACAGGAACTAGGAAACGAAGAAAGGTGCACACAGACACCGAAGGAGGGGAAACCCGGTGGCACAAAACTGGTAAGACAAGGCCAGTTTTTGTTAGTGGGAAGGTGAAAGGTTACAAGAAAATTCTTGTGCTTTACACCAATTATGGAAAGCAGAAAAAGCCTGAGAAAACAAATTGGGTGATGCACCAGTACCATCTTGGCAGCAATGAAGAAGAGAAAGATGGGGAGATAGTGGTTTCCAAAGTTTTCTACCAAACGCAGCCTAGACAATGTGGTTCGCTTATGAAGGACTCTCTTCCTCCAAAATCAATAAAGGGTCAAAGTGGTCATGAAGGACTCAAAAATCCTGCAATTGAGTACTATAATCCTTCCTTCATATCATTTGATCAGGGTGGTCAGAATAGAGCGAACCCTCCTCAGCTAATTCCCCACTTTGCAGGTGGCCATGATGGTTCGTCTTTTATTCCATGAAATAGATCAACAATAAAAAAGATATAAAGAAATAAGGAGAGGACGAGGAAAAAAAATACTTCATCAAATGTTGGCTTAGTCATGTAGCTGTGATTCCAATCATTGTGCAATTATAATGGTGAAATAAGTTAATATATACAGAAAAGTTATAGGAAAGGCACAAGGGTCGGAAAGAATAATAATAAGGAAGATTTTACTTACTTGAAGAGTAAAAGTCAATCGATTTCTTCAAAATGGAATTTGAAGATTTTGATTGCCTTAACACTTTTTTTTTTTTTTTTTAATCCTTTTAAAATGCATGCTTTGTACAATGTCATCAAGAAGATGTAAATTCGAGAAAGGTCATAACATAAATGATGAACCTGCAGGGAGAGAGTGTTATTCTCATAATAGAGTATTTTTTTAATTTGTCTCTCAATTTTCTATCTTTCCGTACGACGTTGTACTAATTAATATACAATTGAGAATTCATAGTACTCTTTGAAGACTCGTTAGGATTAGCTTTCTCTTTTCCTTTTCTCTCCTGAATGTATGCTATAATAACTATTTAGCTATGATTAAAGTATTGACAAAGGATCGGAATAGTCTGAGGTCTACATATCTCAGATTCTTATATCAGCGCCTTAACGTTAACACTGAAACTATCGCCGGTCAATTATTTGTTATGTTGATTATTTTGTAAGAAATTAAGTAGAAACAAATTCAAAATAAGATTGATAATATATAAATAATAAATTATAAAATTGATTTGACATTAATTGTTTATATAACAGATAAGTGATAAATATAAATTATATCTATGTTTTAGAGCTTTGTTACTTGAGTTTAATATTAGTATTTTATTATTCTTGTGTGTTTTTAGTATTTTATAGTTGGCTTAGTAATTTTTATTTATGTTTGTGATAGGAGAGAATGAGGAAGAATCATGCAAAAGGGAGTGTAAAGTGTGAAGAAAACGGAAAAGCAAATCGAGAAATAACTTGAATTTTTTTGTAAGAACATGTCTCGGTTTATTGGATTTAACTTCTTCTTCTGATATCGGAATGAGGTGATTCAAGTGGCGTTGGAAAGCTAAGAAAAAGAGCTACAACTTTCATTTTTATGAATTTTTCAGTTTCGAACCATGCTGGGGCGTCGACTTTCTGGAATTTAAAAATTCTAGAGCAGAGAAACTACGTCGGGGGTTGAAAAGACACCCATGCCGGGGCGCTGTTACGTGGAAAAATATTTTTTGCTCCATCTTTGTCATTAGGTCATGCATATTTAAAGAAAACATATCTTTAAGTTGAAAAGGGATGACGGCTAGAGGAGAGAAGGGCTAGGGATACTTTCTTAAGCCTAAAAACATAAGATTCATCAATTCAAAAAGGAGACGGAGAGAGATCTCTTCCCCAAATCTGCAGAAATTCATCTCTCCTTAGTTTGCATTTATTTTTTTCTCATGAACTCTTTAGATTTTTGTGTTTTTAGTTTTGTTATGAAATAATTTCTTTGTTAAGGCTATGATATAACCTAGCCTATAGATTGTATTGACTGATTATTATTTCATTGGATTTCTATGGTTAAATTCTGAGTGTTTGATTTTTATGTTTACTGCTTTTATACAACTGGTCATTGTGTAATTGATTCATAGTTATTGTGTAGTATTGAGAGATATTGCATGATAATTAAACTTATAATCTCACACCATAATCTACATGTAAGATAGAGATATATATTTATATGGGTTATGTAACATTAAACAGAATAATTTATAGGTGTTAATTTGTTTGAATTCTTTAAACTTAAGTTATATATAATTGAGTTAGGGCTAACAAATAATTCTGTAAGTGCTCGAGAGAGACTTATAGATAGCATTAGAAATTGTTGTTTTCAGAATATAGACCTAAAATCCAATTGAAGTATGGTTAAGAAATCAGTTCAGATGGGTGATGATGAATCATAGGCCTTAGTAATTTAGGTTATTATTTTCAGTTTAGATTTTTATTAATTTTAGTTTAGTTTTTAGTTCTAGTTTTTAATATTGAAATCATTTTTCGTTTATCTAAATAGTAATAAATCTGGTAAAATTAGTACTCAATTTATTGATTCTTGTGAGTTCGACATCCGACTTAAAATCACTATATTATTTGATACGATTTCGTACACTTGCGAATTTTACAACAATAAGAAGATAAATTCACTAAATTATAAGTATACAAGAGATCACACATTTTTATCCGATACCTAATACTAATAGAGTTTGAAACTATTCTTTACCTGGTATTTTATCTCATACCTAATACCAATAAAGCTAAGAAACTATTTCTATTTTTATCGGCTCAATAGTTTCACCTACCTAATCTTGATACCGGTACCTAATACTAATAGAGCCTTGAAACTACCCCCCTTGGTATTTTTTTTTTTTTTTTTGATACCTAATACTACTAGACCCCAAAAATGAGAATAGTTTCACTTGCTTAATTATGATGTTATTTCTACTTGTTTTATGATTCTTCTCACATTCTTATAAGGATGTTTATATTGGTTAACCCTTTATTATGTCTATTCTCTCCCATAATTAGATATGATTTTTATATTTACAGATCTATGTATAAATCTTTTTATTTTATAACACTCATATTTATTATATAACTCTATTTTTCTTATTTTTTATAAAAGTTAACTTGAATTAGGAGATAGCCCATGATCCTAACATTTTTTTTCTGTTAAATGTGTTATAAGTTATCTGCGCAAGATAGTTAATGAATGGAAGAGTAGTTTTTTTTTCTTTTTTTGTCCTTCTGTTGTTTAGACAATTTATTTGCTCTCGGAGCATCTTGTTCAGATTTAAGAAAAATAAAAGAGTCAACATTTAAGAAGATGTATATATTTGATTAGGTGTAATGTCATCATATTTTTTACATAAATTGTGAGTCATCAGATGAATGCAAATTCAACAAGTGAGATTGATTGCCCTTTCATTCTATGCTAACCTCGACCCAGGATTGGCTTTTTGGGAAGCTTATCCCCACCGCACTCATGCCGATTGGCCTACCAATGGTAGTGGGAATTCTCTCGTTCCCTTGTCAAAGACTTAGTCAAATTCGGGATCTACTTCACGTGGAGCAGTACAGACGCAGATGATGTCACTACAATCACCCTTTTTGTACTGCTATGGCGTAAATGTCACTTTTCTACTAGCATTACGTGCACCATTGTGTTTCGTCTCTCACTGTTGACCTATTGATTCATTGGCTTAAATTTTGTAACAAAATATGGTGTCATTGGATCGTATATGAGAATATGATTGAAATTTAATTCATATTTTTAAATTAAAAGATTCTGATTATACTTCTACTAACTCTTGCCAAAGTAACACCTTGAATAAACAAGGTAGCTTGCGTAATGTTGAGTATTTAGAAAACATAACTTTCCCGCAGATCCTCAAAATTATTAAACAAACAAGGCCTTGTTAATTATTCGAAGCATTTATCCTTTCCTTCTAATTCGAAGCATTAAGATTACGCATACACAAAAAGTAGCTCGCAATCACATGACACCAATTAAATGAGCTCAAAATGGGCCGAATTGAAACCCATTAAGTACGATTCAATGAGCTTGACAACCCCGGTGGATCCTTTCTCTTGGCTTATGAGCATGAATCAACTGACACGGGTCCATGTTATACTTTACTTCCCATTCTTGTTGGAGCACACGAAATCTCCTTTGAGAGAAAGAAACAATATTTTTAGTAAAGTTATAATCGGGTGATTTGTTTTGTCTATATTTATTAAGACACATAGAGTCTGAAATGGGGAGAGACAAAGCTGGTTGATTATTGTACTGACTGTGCAAGGCATGGATTATCATCATGTTTTGGATCAAATAAACTTCCATAAAGGAATTCATCTGACATGACAAAACTCAGCTATATACATTTAATGCCTTAATTCAGATTGACATAAAAATTCATTATGGAGCTGGCAAATTGTTGGTGGGACTGGTGCCCATAAGCATATCACGTGGTTTTCTTGTTTTGTAACTGAAAATTGACTAATATAATCATTTTAATCTATATATCTATATAATCACGAAGCATAAGCCTATATAATTGATATGTGAAATGACAAGTAGGATTCTTTAGGTTTTAGATTTTTGACAAGTAGGATAATTTTGAAGCATGAACCAATATAATTGACATGTAAGATAACAAGTAGGATTATTGGTACTTATAAGCATTTATTAGTGATAAGCAATAAAGAATAAAATTCATGTACAAACTTTTTATATTTTCTTTTACCATTTCTAAACTGATTAAGATTTATTATTCTCTATAGAATTTATAAATGATCAATGAATCCATAAATGGTAGAATAAATTAATCTAACGTATTTGGTCATCCTATCAGTTTATCAAAATTCGATTTAATGCATGCATATGATGAAATATAGCATCGTGCATGTGTTGGGTGCTTTATAGAATATGCATTTAATATGGATCAATGCTAAAGTTATTATTACATATTGAAATATGCGAAAATGAACGGATGAGTGTGTTAATCAATATTTATTGGTGATGAGTAATAAAGAGTGAAATTCATGTACATACTTTTTATATTTTCTTTTATGATTTATAAACTGATCAAGATTTATTATTCTTTATAGAATTTATAAATAATCAATGGAATCCATAAATGGTAGAATAAATTAATCTAACGTTTTTGGTCATTCCATCGGTTTATCAAAATTCAACTTAATGCATGTATATGATGAAATATAGCATCGTGTATGTGTTAAGTGCTTTATAGAATATGCATTTAATATGGATTACTAGAGTTATTATTATCTATTGAAATATACAGAAATGAATGGATGATTGTGTTGATCAACATTTATCGGTGATGAGCAATAAAGAGTGAAATTCATGTACAGACTTTTTGTATCTTCTTTTGCAATTTCGAAACTGATAAACATTTATTATTTTCTATAGTATTTATAAACAATGGTATGATCTCTAATCATTTTAATTTGCTTCACCGTCAACATTTTCAAGGCTCAGTTCATCTACTTTCAAGAGGTAGCTTTATTTTTGTCAATTTCTTTCAATTAATCAAATATTGTAAAATTTGTAGATTATCATATTTTATTATTATATTATAAATTTAATTAAGTGATTTTCCTTAGTATTCATTGTAGTATATGATTTATTTTTTCGTATGTTTCAAACTTTATCCATAACTTATTGATTATTTAGTTATTTCTATAACAAATTTCTCAGATTATAAGCATATATGTTTCATTGCAATTGTATATAAATGCTATAAATTTTTATATTTAAATATTTTAAACTCTTTTAATGAATTTTTTTTGTTCACTTAGATTATTATATTTCATTATCATATCATGAATTTAATTGAATAATTTTTCTCAGTCTTTATAGTAATATGTGACTTTTTTTTTTACATTTCAAACTTTATCTATAACTTATTGATTATTTAATTGGTTTGATAATAAATTTCTAATATTAGAAGTGTATATTCTTCATCAAAAATATATATCAATATTATAAATTTTTATATTCCAATGTTTTAAAATTTTTTTAATGAATTTTTTATTTACTCAAAAAAATTTAAATAAATAATAAAAAAATAACAAATAATATTAAATAAATATAACCGCGGGCGGACTTTACACCTAGTTACAGACTAAACTCATCTCAATTCTCAACTAAAAAACAAAAGCACGCATTTAGCAAGTAACGATCTTCCCATTTATTAGACGACCCCAATGACAGCCCTCACGTTTGACCCTCTGGGACCTTCTTCATCTATGGTTTGCACTTGTGGGCTCTCGACTCGCATAACTATCAATCAACAAGGACTTTTCCAAGCAATTACTTTGCTCTCTCTCTTTCTTCACATCACAGTTCATACCCACTTGACATAAAGGTCTATAAGAGTTCCAGTTTCAACCTCTCAACATTCTTGCAAAAGTTGTATCGGAAGTATCAATCTCTAGCTCCACTCGCAAACACCTAGAAATGGATCTTCAATTCAGTTCAAACCAAAACCGACAACCGAAGAAATCGAAAAGCAAAAGGCTCACTCAACACCAGAATAGGCTCTTGGAGACAAGCTTCAATTCTAACCGGAAGCTCCAAGTAGACTGCAAACTTGAGCTCGCCCAGAGACTAGGCCTGACACCAAGACAGGTAGCGATTTGGTACCAAAATAGGCGAGCCCGGGAGAAAGTTCATACAATAGAGGTGGACCAAAAGACCATCCAGCTTGAGCTAGACAATGTGTTGGCAGAAAATAGAAGGCTCGAACAAGAAATTGGGGTCCTCAAACATGAGCTGAACAAGGCTAAACAAATGCTTCTGGTTTCTAATTCATCTGTTACTCTTCTGCCCTCCTTTTCAACATCTTATGACAATGATCATGCCAGCTCAACCTCCCTTGGCAACATGATTTGCCGTTGGGGAGATGCAGGGGCTGAGGTGTTGCCATTAGAGGAGCTATATTCTTGCCTGATTGACCATGAAGACCAGCCCCAGAATCAGAGTAGAAATGATCTTTCGGTTCAATCTGTAATAACTTGATGGGATGAAATGCTTTATGACTGAGTGTAATGAAGATTTTTTATCTTCTTTTAAGAGGAATAGCTCTTGTTATTCATGTTTGAAGAAAAGTGACATTCAGCATTTACTCTCCTAAACTTGCATATTATCCCTACAAAGATAACGTTCAATTGATAGAATTCATTTCTAAGTTCATTTCCCGGAGGTGTATTTTGTTTCCAAAAGCAGCAGGTAATTTGTGCCATAGGCAGAGTTATGCGTAAGATTTTTGTAATATTTGTATAAAAAAAAGTACTTTTCATAACAGAGAGACATGATCACTACAACCGATCCTGCTGGTATAGTGATATTTTCAAATTAATGTGTTTATAGACAATTCTGAACTTACTTTAACATTTATTCAACTAAAATTTGGATCACGCGAGAAAAAGCATGAACTTGTCAAATTTGAAGGCCCATTCTCCAGTGTCAAAGCAGATAAAAAGTTAGCAGTTAAAGGGGTCCATCATGTTTTGGTTGTCTCAGCAGCCAAAAACAGGACCCGTTTAATCACTCTAGCTTCAGTCTTGCATAGAGACAATATTAAGTTCAATCAGTTTAATGAGCTAAAGAGAACCTCTCTCAGCAGTGTCCAAACTTTGTCAAGTTGATCTGCAAGTTGAGTTGAGAAATAAAGTCATATTGCTAATTGAATTACAACTATAAAAGCTCACCAATTGCAGCGATCAGACAGGGTCGTCGGTGACTCAAATATGATTTGACCTGCCTTATATTTATAGAAAATTCATTAAAATCTGTTTCCTGCAACAACCATTCTTTGAAATAGTTGAGATATATGTTCAAACAAAACAAGAATGGGAGTGTATGCAATCTGGTATCGGATGCTAAATTAAAATTTTCAAAGTACTTTTGACAGGAATGTTACAGACCAGTTTTTCTTCCAACTTCCATCCCATGCAAAATAAACCACTGACAATAGAATGACACAGCATTGGAAAATGAAGGCAGGGAAAAGAAAATAATTAACATGCTAAATATATAAATGGAAAATTTTTAATCCAAAAATAACCTCTGAATATGTAAACATGTGAAATTCCCCATGAGCATATGACATACATTATGTGCATGCAAAGTTCCCCAAAACAAAATGGACTCGATACTTGCATAAGCAATTGAAGACAAGCCTGCTCAACAGATCAAGGTTCAGCATTATTCCCACCTAAGATTAGATCACCTAGTCCTAGTCCTATTTAAGCTTAAGCTATCATAGCCTTGGTCAAGAACAGTTTGCTGATACAAACCATAAGCATGGACATACGAAGGCTGACAAAAAGTTATACTAGAAGAATATTTTAAGAGATAGAGACCCATTCAAAACTTATACGGAAGAAATAATTCCATGTGAGAGACCCGTTCAAAACTTATACAGAAGAAATAATTCCATGTGATGCATCCTCAACCTAAGTATTCCCTTTTCCAATCCTTCTGAGCTAGATTGTTAAAGGATTTGGGAAGTAAGAAGCCATAACATAAAAGAGGACATAGCCCAAGAAAATAACGGAATCAGGGGAAGATCATGTTACTTGCACTATTCCCATTTATGGCCACACAAGGCTTTAACAATGAAACCTGAGCCCTAATCTCAGTAGGTGAACAACAATCCCTTAGGGAATTTCCAAGAAAATAATAGAAATTGTGTGAAGATCAGCTAATGATACTCGGTGAAATGCACTCTTTTTCACAACTCTAATATTGTGCTCTGCGGAGTCATGAACTACTTCTTGAATGAGCTGATGTAATATTTTAAAGCTTTTTCCAAAAGTTGTATTTCTTTTTTCTAGATTTTCTTGGTATGCTTTACTAAATCTTTAAACCATTATATATTTTCAAATGTTCTTAGTATGGACTAAATGCCACTAGCAAGAACCATAAATACATGGAAACATAAAGCTATAGGGAAATCAAATATGCTCATTCAAAAACATTTTAACAGTAAAAGTTACATCTCAAAACATCGAATCATTCTATGTATTCCAGCCAAACCAAAGATAACGAAAAATGATAAACAAAAATAAAATAAATAAAAGATAAATCCTAAGATAAAACTGATCCTTTAATTTGTCAGCATGAGCATAGAGTCACGTTCCAGAACATAAGTATATTATTTTCTAATTTCTATATTACTCAGTGACAGAAATTTTACAAATTTCACAAATATTACTTTAGAAAATCAAAATGAATCACTCATATAGGAAGTAAATCCAAATTCAAACAAATGAGAGAAAAATCAAATAGATTTACCAAAATTTACTCCACATTCTTCTTCTTCTTCCTGAAGATATAAACATCAGTCTCCTCATAGCCATACTCAGGATGTAAATCCTCATGAGACACTTTTTCTATCTCAAACACCTTCTCAGACATTTCCCAGAACAGCTTATGGGCTTCGGGCGACCTCAATTGATACCCCAAAAGCACCACACCGTCATCCGCCACAAGGCTCTCCATGGCCCCCACCAGCATGCCCACAGTCTCCTCTATGTACACCACGTCAGCGGCGATCACCACATCGAACGGCGGATTCAGGGCGTTTATTTGGTCGAGTTTGTTCCAGTACAAGACCGAGGTTTTCAGGGCTTTGTTCAAAACAGGTTTGTTACGTTTAAGGTTGTGTTTGAGAGCGGGCATGACGGGGGAAATGTCGGTGAGGACAATGTCGGTAAGTCCGAGGAGGTAAAACGCCAT
This sequence comes from Bursera palmeri, assembly GCA_026225775.1. NCBI lineage: Eukaryota > Viridiplantae > Streptophyta > Magnoliopsida > Sapindales > Burseraceae > Bursera > Bursera palmeri. Next base: position 54,312 of record JANKKB010030214.1, read on the forward strand.
GCCAGCTGCACCGCAGCCAGCTCCCAGCTCGATGGCGCGACGGCGCTTGGATCGGAAATCGAAAAGGTGGCAGTAAGGGTTGTTGTTTGAGGTTGAAGCGGATTGCGGTGGCGTCCATCGTTCAGCGAATTTGGCAAGGACTAAAGAGCAGGGCCAAACTGTGGTACCGACGTGCATGGAGCCGTTGTCCTGTTGGATGGACAGGAGAGCATCGCGTATTGGGAGTTCGATTATTGGCGAGTCTGTGAATTTCATGCTTTTTTCCCCCCTCTGCGACGCTCTCACTCTCAGTCCCTCTCGCAGTGCTTCTCACCTGTGTTGGCGTGAGGAAGAGGAACAGAGTGGCTTGACGTTAAGTTTTGGGCCTTGGTCGTGGCCTCAATCTTGGTTTTGGGCTTGCTCTTCAGCTTTGGATTTGGATTAGCTAAACATGGCGGCTCCCACTGTTTTACCCTTCTGATTTGATATGGTTACTTTTAACCGTATCAAATTAATAAATTAAAAAATAAATAAAATTAGAGCATCGTTTAAAAAATTATGATATTTCTAAAATTTATATATATATATGGATGTATTCTTGTGTCTAACGCAAGGTAGTGTTAACCTATTCTAATTACATACAATACCATGACACTGTTCTAACTGCTATTCACTACCAGCAAATTTGATAAAATTTATGGTACAGAACAGTTTACTTTTATGTCATAATATTGCTGGCTGCCTTTACATCTAGTTCTGCACTGTCTTCAACTCTGCTCCATCTACTTTCTATTTAGATTCAGTTAGGCGTTAACTTTGAAATAAAGTAATCACAAAAGTTTTACGGATCTTTCCATGGTTTCATCTTTGCAGAATTCAAGTGAGTGATGGGTTGTTAAGACACAAATACTAAATAAGGATATAAATCTGAGCCGTATCATTAACATTAATAACCAAACCATGTTTAGACTGGTGTAGGATTCCACGAAAAGTATAGTAAAGGTTAACAAATTAATTTCAAATTACACATTATTCTCAACTAGCTTTTTATAAATTACTAACCAATATGGCAAGATGTCACACACTATTTATCAAAGGTTGATTGCCTCTTTGGGAGGGAACTGAAACAGATTAAGCAGCAGGGCGGTCTTGTCCACTTTTTCTTACAAAATACAAATGCCTGCAGTGGTCTGTGGTCGTCGCTAGCTATATATGAACAGCTAGTAATTGACTTTCGGTTGAAACAGATGAGCCAGGAAATAAAACCCCTCTTCAAACTCACTTATTCGCAGGTCAGTCTTTTTCTGCAATTGGAGGACCCCATATGTTTTCGGCACCGGCCTGATAAAACTTTCTTTTTCTTTTCTCATCATCTATTGACATCGTACCAACATTGATCATGACCAAGTTTTTTTATTGAGGATTGGCTTTTATTTTGTACTCATTAATTGACAAATTTCTGATCGTCCAACGGCTAAGACTTTGTTACTGTGTCTCACTCTCACACCACGCAAAGCTCTTATTCATCTATCAACTAGTACTAAAAGTGACACAAAATCAAGGGTACCATTCCTCTTTTCTCTTTATATGTATACTTTCTTCTTTTTCTTTTCTATCTCTTTTTTATTTTTTCTTTTTCATGTCTGTACTACGTATCATCGGCTGTGCCCGTGGGACATGAATAATGCAGGCGGCAGTTGAGAATCAACCAAATGCATGTAATGTATACCATAAATTGCAATTTATTGCAAATCAACATTAACTTCTCTTTCTGGTAATTGGAGAGAGAATTAATCCCCTATCGAATCAAACTGATCATCTACAGGTTTGGTACTATGAATGTTAGTGCCTTTTACTGGATATATACCTCATTAGCAGGCCAAAACAAATCCACAAGCTAATTAAGAGATACCACTGTGTATATCTAGTTCATCACCAGAAAGAACTCTTTATAAATGTCTGACAAATTATTGAATAAAATTTATTAATTGCATTGTTTTTGTAAATTAATAGTGGTGGGATAGTATTACATATAAAGCTTTAATGCGTGTGCTTATCGTGCTGCCTTTTGCATGCAATAGCTAGGCCTAATATTGATGCATGTATTACAAATATATATATGATTAATGCTTAATTAAGAGAGGAAAAGCTATAGTTTATTTTAAGCATTAGAGCTATATAAAGCCTATTTGTACTAGATTAATCAAGCCTTTTGTTACTGGAAATACTATTTTTAAATCCAGTTGGACAAGACAACAACCAAAACAGAGAGATGAAAGATTGCAATAATGGAGCTCAAAAGGAGCTCTTGCTTTGCCCCCACCACTCCACCCCTTTTTATCAAAAACAAAAGCCACCATCTTAAAGTGAACAGCTTTCAGGGTTCAAGAGAATATGCATGGATGAATATCTCCTTCAGCTCTTCAATAGTTTTTCTGTGCACAACTTTTAGCTCCCATCAAGCACTCAATGCCACCTTTTCCTCCTTGCACAGTTTCAAATTACTTGATTCTCTTTCTTTCCTCTCTCCCCTACCAAACTTCAAGTCCACTTTATTATCAACTTTGCTTTCCACTGAGAAACTATGCAACACATGAAACTTCCATGTGATATCAAATCCACCCATTGATGGATGATGGGTGGCAGCTGATAGCTTGCGCACCAACCCCCAAGAAGTCTCTGGTTTGTCCTCCAGCACTGTCATCATTCTGTAAGTGCCTGCGTTTGGCTGGTGGGTACATTTGCAGCTGATTCAAAGTGGAGATATGGTCACTTGGCGAGTTCTCCACATCACTTCCAAGATTATTAGTTATTGGGTTTGAAGTACCATATAATCCACAATACTTGTTACCGTCTTGAACTTGATTGCTACTGCATTTCAGCCCAAAACTCCCTAAGAATAAGGAGTCTGTTGAAGTTGCACCAATCTGTGCAGCCTTCTGCAGCAAAGCCGTGGCTGACATATTAGCCGATGGCGCTTGATGTTGATGGGATTGTTGTTGGGAACTATACAATGAAGGAACACTCACAAGCTGGGTTCCTGCTTCCTTAACATCGCTTAATGGGAGTGAAGTTCTTGCTAGGGCTTCAGCATTATTTGGAGAGAGCTTATTTCCAAAAACCCAATTTAATTGATAATCGGATGGTTGAGGATTTGAACATGAAACAAGGGGATGATCACCATACATGGCACTTGAATTCACAGAGCCAAGTTGATGAATTTCTTGGAGATTATTCCCAATTGTTTCATGGCCTTGGGAACACTCACCCATCCATAGGGAGAGTCTTCGGCTTGTTTGATCTATTGCTTCGTCACTGCTTGAGATTGGCTTGAAAATAGAAGAGAAATGTTGTGCCATGCTGGGGCCTAGTGGAGTCCCCATAAGATGATAATTGATGCTGCTGTTGGCCAAGTTGCTCATATTAGATGCTGCAGTTACTCTTGCAGTTTCTTCAGCTAAGGCATCGCAGAAAGCCCTATGTGTGATAAAGCTATCTCGCCTGCTCAAACAAAGTCCATAAACAATAACTCAGCATAAAGAGGATTTTTTTTTTTAAATAAAAAGAAGGCCAACATAAATCGAAGGAAAGAATATTGACAGTATGGAAGTACTGAACATTAAACGAGATATAGTGATTGCTTTTACATTTGGAAGTACTTGAATCATTTTGTCGCAAGAAGTTCCTTTAGCTATACATGGATACTGTAAATATAATGTCATTGAACTTGGCTAATTATATTGCGAGGAAAAAACATCAGAACAAGTGTTAGTCTTGCGAAGTTAAGGCACTAAATTCTGAGAAAAAGATAAAATATTGAATGTTATAGTAGGAAAACATTTCAGTGAAAGCAAATTAATAGATGTCTTTAATTCAAACATTTTTACTCCTTGTCTTTACTATGACTTTTAATTTCCTTTCTACTAAAAGCTAGAGAGAGAGAGGGGGCGGTATTCTATGCAGCTATGCTATAGCTTGTCAGGGAGACAGATATAGCAACCACAAATATCACTTTCCTGATTTTCTTCTTTATGGTGTTTTATTAGTACTGTTGCATGAAGATAGCGATATGGTCTATCGTTTGTCACAGAGACAAAGCTATTATAACCATAAAAATCGCTTTCATGCCTTATTCATCTCCTTAATTTCCTGTTTAAACTGTTACTATTTAGATAACAATCTACCAAAAGTTGGAGCAAAACATTACCGCGAAAATATAGTTCCACAGTCGCATTTGTATTCCCTAGTGCCACAGGTCTTCGAGTGCGCTTTCCAGTCGGACTGCACAGCGTATCTCTTTGAGCACTTCTCACACTTCCACTTCTTCTCTCCGTGCTTCCTACAAAAGTGTTTTTTTATACCTGTTAGGTCACCGAGAGCCCTAGAAGGATGATGGTGGACACAAGTCTTTTCCGGACAGACATAAACGCGCTTTCTTGGTTCTTTGCTAGTCCTTTGCTTGAGTTTCCATGGAAGGTTATGCCCTCGTCGATGAAGCTGCAGATTCTGATCTCTTTGGAAACCTTTGCCGCATATCTCACACAGGAATCTGTTGGTAGCCATGAGAGTCTTCGGTGACAAGGCTATGACTTCAGCTTCAGGATCTGTACAACAATACAACCCATTAGTCATATATGTGGAATCAGCAGCTGGTCATAAACAAGATTAGCTTTTGCGTATACTCATGATACCATAAAGTTGTATATATATGAATAAACGAAAAAAGATTAGCTTTAGCAGAAGCTCTTTTCGGATAAAAATAATTAGAAAGAATAGCTTGCTTGCCTGGAGTTCCTGGGAGGTTTCTTTTCTTCTTTGCAACAGGAGGGTTTGATCCATCAACTGGATTTTGGACAAAACCATTTGGAATTGCTTCTTCTGCTATCTTATCTAACATCTTTCAAGGTTGTGCTTATGTGTTGACCCAGAAAAAGCTAAGCTCATAAAGGAGGAGTATTAGGGTTGTAATCAGGAGAAAACCTCAGAGAATAGGTAATTTCTTATGAGTCTCAGAACCCTAACAACACAATCTTATAAGCAAAGAATGAATCTCTCTCTCTGTCTCTCTCTCTCACTCACTGTTGCTTTCTTTCTCTCTCTAAACTGCTGCAGTCATGTTTAATTACCTTGCTTTTAGGTGGAATAGAATATTAGTATGCTGTGGGAGGCGGTGAAAAGTTAAAGTTGGAGAGGCAGTGAAGGGGTTGAAGAGAAGAAGCAAGGAAGGAAGAGGGTGGACAAAAGTGCCCAAAGGTGCATGATGACACATATGATGAGGTCTTTAGAAAGCTAGTCTCCATGCCTTTCCCATTTGGAATGATTATCCCATAATTTGTTTGCCTTTGTTTCCATAATTTTTTAATTTCATCCCTTCAATCAACCACATGTATTTAATTACTTTTGTCTTAGCATAAAATATAGATGTCCATGTTTAATAAATAAATAAATCAAAACCATTCATACATCTCTCTAAGAAACCCTTATTTGTCCACTACTAACTGAATTGTCTTTGTTTTTAACCCTCAAGATCAGAATATTAACCTTGTTGAAGACTCCAACACAAGTTTCAAATTTTATAATTAATATGATTGTTTTTAGTTTGTTTATAAGTAGGATGACCAAGAAAAGCTACTATTATTTTCTTTTCCTCTTTGAAAAACAGGTATAGTACAAGGGTAAAATTATTTTTTCGATAATTATTGAAGGATAGAAAATGTTGCATCTCACATTCCCACTTGCAAGAACCAATATTGGACAATTAGGTTTCTACGATTCATGTGGCTAGCTGTATATATGTTCCATCTAAACTTTGATATATAGTGGCTCGGTTGTAAAATCCTTAAGCTGAAACTTGGAGAAAAGTGCATTTCATATTTTGCTTTAGACAAAAACTACTGTATTAATTTTGGATGTAAGAGTTTTTACCATAACACAAACCCTAACTCCACGTTATAAGTTGACCCTTCTGTATATGGCCTCTTTCTCATGACTGATGTTTCTGTTTGGTGTATCCAATGATGGCTAAAGCGTAAATGGTAGCCTGGACCAATTAAACTCATGGAAAACAACTTAATTGTTTATTTTGTCAAAAAAGATGAATTAACATGTCAGCTGACTGAGGTTGATTGGAAAGAGATGCCCATCAATTAGACAACTTTTATTATCATTTTCCCAAAAAAAAAAAAAAAAGAAGGAAAAGAAAGCAAATTCTTTTGTGTTTCCTGCCCATCAGTCAAAAATAAAGTTTGAAGGCATTTTCCATAATAGATTGATTGATAATTTCGTGTCTCAGTCCAACATATGATGATCACAACTCACAAGCCGATCATTCTTTGACTAAATCATTCATTCATTCATTTATTCATTCTTTCTTTTGTATGGGTTAAAATCGGAGGATTAAATTCTTGATAACTTCGTTGTCTCACAGAATCTGCCATGCACGTGCATCCATGCACGTGCCTATCTGTCAAAGAAGGTAAATCCAAGAGAAACGACGAAACATACACATAAAAGGGAATAATCGTCCGGATGACAGTATGACCATGGATCTTCCCACCTCATATTGACTAGATTTTGTTACCCAACTTGCCCTTTTATTAGTACTGCTTTAATATTATTGGAATTACTGTTCTTGTAATATACATTTCTAAGATAAAATCAATTTTCACATGAACAATAAGTGGAAAGTTTGATGGGTTGGTCATTTTTGAATGGTAGATAATCAACTTTATATGTAGTACTTTTCTACACATCTTTTCCGCTTGCTTTTCCCTTTTGAAGAAAAAATCTGGTTTTTGGTACTTGATATATATGTTTGAGATATCAATCAGCCCCATGACATGAACCATGAAAATTTGAGATTTTATAACTTATGATTGCATCCTCATAACCCTAGCTCTTCATCTTTTGGCTCTGGATTAATTTAAGTTTGGTAATTAATTAATATAACAAAAGTACATCTAAAGGGAACGAGTCTCAAGGGTTTGTTAATGAAGGCACAGATGTAAGATGCCACATGGCTTCGAAATAAGATAATCGTCGTAAACCATTTGAAATTTCGGATGCTTTTGATTTTTAATCTCGATCGACTGCTACTACTGAGATTAGCAAGGTAGGGGAACATGTTAAAAGACAGAGAGCTGACAGAGGCAGTGAATTTTTGGAAGTGTGAGCAGTCGTCTCCTTGTGGGCTGACTTTTCCTGCTAATCTTAATCATAATCTAATGATGTTTTTGCTTTCTAAATTTGTTTAGTATATAGTTTTGGAGTTTTGCTGTTGAACTGTGGCGGCACCAGAATATTCTCTCCTTCTCCAACACTCTCAAAGCTACCTAGGGCTTCAACTTTCAAGGACTTGAGAGATTCCAATACAAAACCCACAAGTTTAGTATTCCTTCTCTCTGCTAGCTAGCTTTCTCTGGGATTAAAAAAAGTGTACAACATTATATTTCTATATATTCGAAACTATATAGCTAGCTACGCAATTGAATTTCAAGGGTTTGGGAAAAGCAAAATGTTGTCACCAAGGGTATGTTTGTTTCTTCACTTGTCTTTTACTTTGAAAAATCTTAGGCAAGACTCGCTATTTGCAAATTGTTTATGCAATTTCAACAAAAACCCAGAAGTATCTATTAGTTTCACTGCATAAATTAACAAGTCCAACTCAAGATATTTCCAACAAGAACCTAGTCACAGGATCACAGTTCCACATAGATATTACCACTCTTTTATTCCTTATAAAATAGTTATAATGCAAGATGCATCTCATTCATATTATGGCATATGATGAGATCTTACATGTATTGCATGGCTAGCGACCGAGTGCACAAGCCAAGTTTTGAATTTCTATCATTCTATATATATATGTTCATTTACCACAGATCTAGGCTACTTCAGCTCAGGTCTTCAATTTCAACTTGATTTACAAAGGGCAATTCTGTCAGATAGGGATTTTTTTTTTTTTTTTTTTTTGAGATGATAGCTAGCTAGGGAAATGGAAATTAGTTTTTATTGTTGAAAAAATATCCTAAAAGCAGAGCAGATTTGGATCTAGGAATCCATTACAGAAACCACATGCCTTGGCTTATCAAAAGTTGGCGAATATGTGCCTTTTCACAAACCCAGCTACTTATCTTTATTTTTTCTTCTTTTTCCTGTACTTCTTTATTAATTTGCGATACATATGGCACAACCTAGAACGACTCTTTGCATTTTATAAAACCAAACTTTGCTACAACCATTGAAAGGCAGTAGTGCTTTGAATATTCTGATGAATTTGGGATTTGTTGCTTGGTTTTATTTTACATATTATTGCTCAGGGCTGTCATTGATGATGAGGACGAAAATCAATTCTATAATTAAATTACTTAGTAACTAATCATCGGAAGAGCTTGCTAGCTTCTATTTTTGATTCAAAGAACAACACAGTAAAATGTTTGATTATTCAACCTCAATCAATTAAGATTAATTATTTGTCACGAAGATCACCTGAATTATTTCACATGTGCAACTTCCAGTTATGGCTAGATCATTCTCCAAGCTCCTGTTTGATATTTCAGATCTTCAGAACAGATCCAGAACTGACATCTTAACAAATACAACAAAATCCATACAAATGGGTAAAGATAATTATAATTTATATGGATTGAAGTCCCTACTTTCACTTCAAACATGGACCATAATTCAAAAGGGGTTGATGGCAGCAATATTTGGCAGAAAACTAGAGCATGCTTTCATCAAGGTCACTTCATATATTTTGGTGGAGGGACTTCTTGTCTAGCGAAAGAAAAATAGGAGACAACAAATTGATCTTCCATCTCTCCTCTATTAATGCAAAATAAGCATCAACAATATCGAAGAAGACAAAATTGTTTCAATGAAACCAACCCTCTCATGCAGAAACATCATGGAGATATAGATGAGATTAAAGTATGTATGTGTCACCTAGTGGACGATCGATATTGGATTCCAGTATTGCTTTGACGAAGCCATAAACCACATTCCAACTTGGTCAAATTGAAAAGATGGCAACACAGTTTACGATCATGAACCTGTATGGTTCAATTATTAAAAGCAAATCTTGTCATTTATGTATCAAACACTTTTGTAGAAATCATTTCAAGTTCTTTTTACCGTTCAAAAGTATCAATTTTTTTTTTTATTTTTTTTTTTTGGGGTTCCCTTTAAAAACTTCCTATTTATTTCAATCAAATTTCCTTCATACACAACCATATAAGAAACCCTTTATCATTAATTGCTCTTTCTCTATCTTAAGGTTGCAAAATAAGATTAGTTGGCACTAAATGGTTCAATTAACCAAATTAATGATAGTGTTCATGCATTGCCACACAGAAGAAGATTAATTAATTTGACTCCTTTCTTGGCATGGGAAAGCAAAGTTAAAGTCTTATAATAAAGCATCCACTCTCTCTCTCTCTCTCTCGCATCAAAAGTGAATCTCGCATAGTTTAGCTATTATATCCCTTTTAAGAGAATAGGTAGGGACCATTGTTCCTTTGTAGAGGCAATGAGAGAGAGCAAATAATGCCCAAAGCAAAGAATTATTTAACTTATATATTGATATTCAAGACAAGGGTGATCAACGGGTAATGTTGAGAAAGACAAGGTCGCCATCAAATTGTGAGCACTGAATCGTTCCACCAAGGAAAAATGATTAAACTTATAGATATGTAATATGAAATGTTGTGCGTTGGCAACCGTTCATTGTTAATCATTGAATCACAATTGGCAAATTAGATAGGGAAGAGAGAAAAAGACAAATACTTGTTCAAAACCTCTTCAACATAAAGGGAGTTCAAACATATTCAAAAGGAGGCCCATCCTCCATTCGGTCTGTCACTGACTCACTAGCTAGAATGGCCCAATAAAAGCAGAAAAAAAGCAAATAATTATATTGCTTGAAGACGATAAAAAGTGATCTTTGTTATCTACCATAGTGCCCAATTTGATGGTGATCGCATTAAAAAAATGAGATCCCAGAAGAGATAACATATCTACAACATGTATGCTACTTGGTACAGCTACTATAGGTAGAGGGAGATATTTACAGACATCATATGATTGCTTCTATATTAGACACCTGAATTCACGATGTTAAAAGCTAGCCATGAGTTTGGAGGATCTCTTAATGTGATACAACAATGTCAATATATGAGTGGCGTAGCCAGAAATTTTTCTCGGCAAGACTAAATTATTATATTAGATAAACCTCGATGGTATGAACAAATTTTACTAATAAAAAATATTTAAACCAAATATGGAAACATATATAATAAACCAAAATTAAGTTTTGAACCTACAGTTTTATTGTAATTAGTGAAATACAACTCAAAATTGTATCAAGTTCTAAATCTAATTTTTTATCACCAAATGCAACTCAAATTGTATATAATTTTACATTTAAGATAAAAGAGAGGTTAAAATTTGTTTAAATAATTATAAACCCTACAAAGTTAAACCAAAATTAAGTATTTAAGGATACAATTTTATTGAAATTATTAGATACTTATATATTTCATAATAAAGAACACAAATTTATTTTAATAATCCTACAAAATTGAAACACAAGATAAAATATATAAACATATGATTTTAATTTAATTAGTAGATTATTCTATATTACTATGACTTAGAAAACATTATTAATATTTGTAATACAATTTTGCATTAAAAACTCTCACTCTCCATTTAGACCAGTTTCACTATATTTTGTCTGTTATATCTCCATTTTCTAAATTATAAAGTAATAATTATTTAACAAAATGAACAATTAATAATAATGTAAAATATATAGAATCAATAACATTAAGCAATTGAAGAATAAAAATTAAAAGAATAAAAAAATCAAACAAAATTAAAAGATGATACAAAATCTTAATTTTCAAATAATTATTTAAGATTTAGAACAGTTAATTTATAATACAAGCTTGTATGATCTTTTGGGATTAAAAAAAAAAGATCACGAAGTGAAAATTAGGGATCTAACTTTAAACTATGGATTATTATGAGATTAAATTGAAAAGGCAAAGAGGGTGAAAGGTAGATATAAAAGAAGTTGACATTGTTGGAGAAAGTCTAATAAATATGCAAGGCAGAATTTCCAAATTATTAAAATCTAAATAAATCTTGTGGAACTTCAAAAAAAAAAAAAAAGTCATATTGACCTTCATATCTAAAATAATACAATTGCATAAAATTAAATTTCTCATAGAATTAAATAATATAATCTAAATTTATATCAGTCAATTATGAATAAACCAATAAATAGGTGGAGTTATATATCTATCTATAAAAATAATCAAGAAATATTTGATAAAATTAACTAACTATGAAAATTAAAAATATATATATATTATTGATTGTTATGACTTGTTAATAAAATTATCTTTTTAAAATTTATTTTTTATTTATTTTTTACTAAGTTTTCTTAGTTCAATTTTAACCTTTTATATAATCAAGTATTAATTTATTGATTTTTTATATTATTTATAAGTTTTTTTTAACTTATAAACAAGATATCATGATATTAAGTTTTAATAAAAATATTATATTTAATAAAAATTAAGTTTTTTTAAATATCATGATATATCTAAAAATATTTATTAAAATAGGGATATAAAAGGTACTGTGTCTTTCTAGTTGTTGCATCTATAATTTTTTATATTAATGAAAAGATAACAGAAGTATAGTTTTGGAGGTCTATTTAGTTTTATATTCAAGTGGGATATTGGTATGGACAAAAAGAAATTTTGGGAAGTCGAGATTAAATATCCTCTTTTGAGAAGGGTATTTTGGAAATTAAAACAAATATGAAATTTTTCATGAATGGAGTAAAAGAATAAATAAATATTAGTAACAAAAATGATGGGGGCCAAATAGAACAAACAAATATATTAAGAATTAAATTAATTTTTTTGGTATAACTATTAACTAAAAAAAAAAAAAAGGGCCCGCGGAGGCCCAAACCTAGCTCCCTTGAAGTTGAAAAGCATCCAAATCCGCCTTCTGGTCCATGTTATAAGCATTTGAAATAATAATGTAACAATATTAGAGTTAGCTTAAGTCAGTGAATCTAACAGAATTAGAAGTAATTAATTTCGAAAGGCAAAAATTACAGCAATCCTTATAATTTTTTCAAAAGCGAAAGATAAAACAATCCCAAGTTAACCCTTTAATGTCCTTCATCATTAGGATTTTCCTTTACCTGATTTGATAAAATCTAGAAGTGCACACAGAGTTTGTAAAAAGGTAAGAACAACCACAAAAAGACCAGCAGGAAAGGAAATTGATGCCCATGGAGTGTTGAAATATTTGCGCCTTAAGTTCGCCTTCCATATGTTCCAAGGCCTCTTGCAGTGCTTGTTCACTTTATTGAACACCTCAACGTAGCAGAAATTGTCATGAGGGTAAACGTACGTGTTCTCCAAGCCTATTGAACATTCGAGCAACCGCTTCCTCGTCTCCTAACAAATTTTGAATAATCCCACTTTGACAAAGTAATTCGACATCCTTTGATGAGTTAATGAGACAGTCCATGAACGTCATATGATCAGTTACATAATTTATACTCTTGTCCAAGAAGAACTGCTCATTCGCAATCAGATTTCTGAGGAATGTCTCGGTTTCATCATCAACTTCCAGCCATGGAATTTGCAGTACTCCACTTTCAAACTTTACATAAAACAGATTACATGTCTTGGCCTTCTTGAACTTGATTCCAGCTTCTCTGAGCTCCCTGGCACAACTTTTGAGCCCCAAAGCCTCATTCCGATCAATTGCTATTGCTATAGACGAGGGAAGCCCGACAGCATGTATTAAACCCAGTAGATGCTTGACGTTTTTGGTGAATTCTTTATCAATCAGAGCAAACCGTTCTGGTGCATTCCCTCTTGGTAATACAAACTCGAAGAAACCATGAATAATCTTACTCAACTCTTCGCCTGGCATCTCAGCCATCTCAAATAATTTCTGAAGAACGAAGAAGGGAACTTAGATTTTCAACTAATAACAAATCACGATGCACAGCTTTGCGGAACCAAACGATCTCAGAAATGGGATCATCATTAGAATTATTTTCCATTTCTTGACACTTGCGAAGTACCTCAAGGATGAAACAACCATCAAGTAGCATCATTTTCACAAAATCCTCTTTTCCAAGAGTGACAGCTTCCGCTTAACATTTACGAGCACTTTCTTCTAAATCCCACAAGGCTCCGATATAACTGGTCACGTCATTCTCGTTTCTTCGCCGGAATAGCATATTGAGATAGCGCTTTTTGTGCTCCTCCATCCTCTGTAAGTGATCTTTATCACGATGGTTAAGGACCAATTGCAACTACTAGTGGTTGATAGGCATTTTCATTCACATTACGAAGATGTTGATGAACTTTATATACAGTCCGAACAGATGGAGTCGTAGATGGATCTATACCGTCAAGCGTCTTTCTAATAAAAATAGATAAATGTACTACACTTCCTTCATTGGCCATCCTCTAAAGTCTATTGCTAGCTGCATGAAATGCATCAACCATCAAGCCTAAATTACAACCATGGACGACAAAGCAAATTAACACATATAAACTATCAGATATTGTGTGTACAACATATAAACTATCAGATCTTGTGTACACAGTTTAAAGCATTTAAAGGTTAATCTAAATTTATATCTAAGATTAGAGGTTGAGGAACTTACTATTTGGAATTTGCTACTTCAAGCTTCAAACTTCACAGTAAGATCATTTTAGTATCTTTACCATCTACTGCATCAGAGGTAATTCATAGCAAATATTGTGATCTTTTCCAATGAAAAGAAAAAGAAAATTGCCTCATTTTTCAAACTTAAATGAAAGCTAAAGCTATGCCTTCCTTCGTTTGCAATGCGAGATGCCACGCATATGTGAACGGACCAATCGGTTTACTTTAAAACGGATAGGATTCAAACACCTCACACCCAATGAAAGCTGAAGCTATGTCTTCCTTAGTTTGCAATGCAAAGAGATGCCATGCGTTAGGATCCGAACACCTCACACCAAATGAAAGCACAAGCTGTACCTTCCTTGGGCTTGCAATGCAAAGAGATGCCACGCATTAGGATTCGAACACCTCCCACCGAATTCGAACGCTTCACACCCAATGAAAGCTAAAGCTATGCCTTCCTTGGTTTCCAATGCAAAGAGATGTCATGCGTTAGGATTCGAACACCTCACACCCAATGAAAGCTGAAGGTATGCCTTCCTTGGTTTGCAATGCAAAGAGATGTCACGCATTAGGATTCGAACATGTCACACCCAATGAAAGTTGAAGCTATGCCTTCCTTGTTTTGCAATACAAAGAGATGCCATGCGTATATGAATGGACCAATAGGATTCGAATACCTCCCACCCAATGAAGTCTTTTGGGAATATTACCACTATGCTATAAATCAATTTATATATATTATGTAAAAATATATACTAAATCTGTACCAGATTACATAGAATAAAAATCTTAATCCAAACTCGAATTGATGAAAGTCAATAATTTGACCAACCCAACCAACCAGAATAATATTATTTTATTGTTTATCTGTATTACTTTATTATTTAATTAGATAATTGTTTTTAATTATCTAATTAAATAATAAATTTAATAATATTATTTAATTAATTAAAGTATGTAATGTAGCAATGACCAAACGGTATTATGTCATTTACTATGTTACTTGACATAAATTTTACATCCAAACTTTGTAGTAATGTATTACTATGATTTAAAAAAGAGTACTACTAGTTTTACATTCTATACAAACTGATATGTTATAAGGCGATTGGAAGAGTGGATATGTAGAAATCTAACTCATTAAAGAAGAGTAATGATATGTCACTAAGAAGTGATATCAGATTGGTTTATACGCAAGAGTTTATGTATCAAGTTTATAAATGTAACACCCTTTCAAATATGTTACTATATTTTGTTAATAATTAAATGAAATAACATCTTATTTTAACTTTTAAGTTATATCATGTATGCAATTTTGATATTAATAATACATATTTAACCACATGTATATTAACTATTTGATAATAGTGAGTTTACAGAAAATGAAAATAGAAATGTGTAGAAGGGGCGGAAACTTGGGGAGAAATACATGAAGGCCCTAAGGGTTTGGGAGAACTTCCCAAACATCCAAAATCCTAATCGGCGTTAATAACCGAAGGGCAAACTCGTCATATAGACACTTCAATTGAAAAAAATATTACACATTCTGTTTACAAAGTTTGGTTACAAGTGCGAAACCCTTTTAGGGAACCCTTACCACGTATTGAACCGCCGCCGCCACCAACAATAGCCTTCCCATACACCGATCTAGCCATCTCATACGACTGGAATCCCGAAGGAGATTACAAAATTTCAAAGTGATCACGAGATAGCACCGTGGGTGATAAGAGCCACTGGTTTCTCAAACCGTGGCTGAGGGTGAGTCAGTTACAGATTAGTTTGGTTTTTCTGGATTTTTTTTTTCTTAAATTTTGTAATCCTTTTCTGAATTTTCTTAAGCGTGTAAGTATTTTTGTAGTAGAATTATTGTGACAACTGAATGTCGTGGTAAAAATGCAATTGAATTATGACAGAGGGTAATATGGTCTTTAGATACTAAACTATATATATATCACTTGACAGATTTTGCTAACGTCGACGTTTATGTCAGTTTCCCCAAGCCTCCATTACGTGAAATGGTACACTTCCCTGGGGAAGTAATCTAAAACGCTGCATCTGGGTCTCAGCGGTTGTCTCTTCCCTTAAGTTTTGTGAAGTGCAGCAGAATTAGCTTGTTCTAAGCAAATCGAATCCAGGTATGAACCCTAATCTCTCTCCTTTTTTCTTCTGGAAGTCAATTTCTAATTCTCTTTCTCTCTAAATTTGAGCGAGTCCTTTGATTTCATGAAGTTAACTTAAAATAAAGCTGTAATTTTTAGATTCAGAATTCATATTCTCTTTTGCCTTTTGAAGCTAAAAAGGGATTATGAATTTTTAATTTCAATTTTTTTTTGGTGTTGATTAGGAGTATTTCGTGTTTTTTGATGTTCTTTTTTAATTATCAGATAATCTACTTAATCTTCTTCCTTTAGATATATGTGTTATGACTCAAAAGAAGAATCTTCATTATAGGAAAGCAATTTTTTTTTTTGTTTTTTTAATAATTCTTAATTGTAAATTTTGCAGGGTAGTAAATTGAACTCAAATTAATTGTGCTAAGTATATATGTGTAATGGATGCAAAGACTCTGGCAAAATCAAAGAGAGCTCACACTCAACACCATAAAAATAAGTCTTACCCACATCAGAAATCGAAAGCCCCGTCTGTGAGTTCTGACAATGCCGGAACTGGAGGGAAGCCACCAGGGAAGCCAGTTGGGGAGAAAGCCCGCCAGGCCCAGCGCATATCTAGACTCCCATCAAACTGGGATCGTTATGAAGACGAGTTTGATTTGGATTTAGGGGACCAGTCAGGCCATAGCATAAGTCAAGCCTCTGATGTTGTTGTGCCAAAGAGTAAAGGGGCAGACTATACTTACCTGATTGCAGAGGCACAATCCCAGGCTCAGTCACTATCGTCTTCTTTTTCAGATAGCTTTCCTTGTTTGGATGATGTTATGCCTGGTATTCCCTAGATTCTTGGTGATGTTTAGTTCTAGCCAAACATCTAACTTACGTAATTTTAGCTGAATATACTTGAGGTAGATAAGTTTTTTGTGATGCATATTTTGTTGTTTAAAATGTTACTTTCTGTTGGTGTTTATCATACTTGCTGCCATCCAATAGATCTGACAGCATTACGTGACATTGTAATCAGTCATTCACTTTGTATGAAATTCCATTTGGTGACTATTAGTTATATTTTTTTCTTCACTACCAGTTCATAAGGGTGGAGGAAAGGGAGGGGACAAGGAATGCTTTTGTTATTGGTTGTATGGTTTGAAAACAGAGGAGAGCCATTTCTATTGAGGCCTAAAACTTATTAGTGCTTAAAAAGGGTAGAAAACCTCTTTTCTGCTACTTTGATAGAGATGGAGAGGATCTTGTAATGTTTATATTCTCTAAGTTGGCTCTTTTGTTTCCTTCTCTTATCTTCCACTTTCTCCTCTATCTCCTTATTTTCAGGAGCCAAATGGACCATACATCATTAAATACTTCTGTAATTTTTGTTCTGATTTAAATGCTTGATGTGAATTTTTTCTTGGGCAATATGACAGGGGGCTTTATTGAGGGAGCCAGCTCAATGCTTTCAGTCAGGGGGGAGGGCCTTTTATCATGGGCTGGGGATGATAATTTTATTGTGGAGGATAAAACAAACGCAGTTCAAGAGGTATATATCATTAATTGCTTATCGTCTACTCATTTGATAAGAAGCAAGATCTTGTCTAAAAAAGAAATTGGACAATTTGAGAATTCATTCTCAACTATTTTTATCTATGAATAAATTGTTTAGCATGTCCAATTCATGTATGTTTATTTCTCACTGCTATCATCCTTTTTCCCCCATATCTTGCAGGCATCATTTCTGTCATTAAATTTAAATGCTCTCGCAGAACAACTAGCGAAAGTTGACTTATCTCAGAGACTCTTTCTTGAATCAGATTTGTTACCATTAGAGCTGGTATTTTAATTGAGTAAAGATTTAGATTCTTTGGTTCATTAAACCACAGTCAGATCCTCCTAGGGAAAGCTTGACTTTATTCTTAATCACATGTATGCATGGATTACAGTAGCTTAAGTTCAGTGAACATTGAAGGCTATGCTGAGACAGACATTTAATATGATAGGGTTCTGAGGGATCAACAGCAAGTCAGCAATCTGGCAAGACAGAATCAATGCATGAAAATGAAGCAACTGTAAGTACGTCTGAAGATTTAGCTTTCAATGATTTTTCTGAGAGGGTTACTTACAGTTATCAGTTGCATATTACATGGTTTATATTACAGGGAGCAGAGGGATCCATGTTAAGCGTCAATCAGGTATTTGGCCGGATTCAAACAACAAAGGAAGGTGAAGAAGCTGCAAATATATTTGAAGGTATAGCTTTCAATGAACTTTCTGAGAAGGTTAAAGTTGTCGATGCTGAATTTACATCAATTGATTCTCGCACTTACAATGTAGATGCAACATTTGCTAATCGAGGGCCTGATTTGGTGAATCGAGTTAAGGATGATTTGAGTTCCAGTCATTTTGGTAAAGCAGGGCAAAGGAAAGAACTGGAGACCATGGGACAGGTCGGAGAAAATTCTACTGCAGTCTTAAAAAAGGAACTTCCAAAATTTGAAGCGTCCGCTGCAGAAGCAGAACTAGATATGCTTCTCAATTCATTTAATGAGACCATCTTCCTTGATTCTTCTGGCTCTAAATCCATCAACTCCTCTGGTTCTCAACAATCATGCCCTACGGCTCTGCCACAACTTGCTAAAAAAGGTCCAGATTTATCTAAGCCTGTATCAGCTAACAGTTTTGATGATGTATTAGATGATTTATTAGAGGAAACAACGAGTCTGGTGAATCAGAGTAAAAGTACTCAATACCAAAATGTAAAGGTTGTTTCTCATGACACTTCATCTACTGTTACAAAGTCTGACGTGTTGGATGATTTTGATTCATGGTTAGACACAATTTGAACGGTTTTTAGTTCAAATTATGCCCTCTTGTAAGCAAATTGCTTTGTGCTAATAGGTTTTCAAGGATGGTACTATACTTTTTTTCATTGAACTTTGCAAGATTCATTTTTAAATGTGATGGGAGCACTCAATGAACCGACATTTGTTTTTTACAATTTAGAAGATTAACCAGTTTGTTAATGGAAGAATTTGAAACCACAATGTCCCGAAAAACTATATTCAGACTAATAGACGATTTTATATATGTTCTTCAACCATGTAGCATTTAACAAGAAAATTGTTGAACGATAAACAAATTACAAGAAAAGAGGATCCCATTATCTTATAAATGTGGCAGAAATTGAGTCCTATATTGCATTGAGCATGGAAATCGACATGGAGACTGCTTCATTGTCTTCTCTTCCATCAAATCCACGCCAAAGTGAAGGAAATTAACCAATGTGCAAGACAAAGAACTAATGAAATAAATCGATAAAGAACTAAATCAATTAAGAAAAGAAAGAAGATTATTTCCCAGTGTAGTACAATTTGATGTGCGACTTTCCAACCAAGACCTCGAAGTTTGCTCCATCGCTTGCCGAACTCAACCCGGTTAACCAAATAATTTACCTTCGTTGTTAGAGGAAGAAGGGCATGAAATATTTGTACTTTTAAGTGGCTGTGACAATGGTGGTGATGGTGATGGTGATGATGCTGGTGTCGGCAGAAAAGCAGCAGAGTGAGGGCATTCAGAATTGAGATCAGTAGTTCTTTCTAGTTGCAAAAGAGCTTGAGCGACTTCC
Source organism: Bursera palmeri (assembly GCA_026225775.1). Lineage (NCBI taxonomy): Eukaryota > Viridiplantae > Streptophyta > Magnoliopsida > Sapindales > Burseraceae > Bursera > Bursera palmeri. The sequence continues at coordinate 73,737 of JANKKB010030214.1, forward strand.
ATTTCATCTCTGCAGAAGAAATTTTGATTGTTTTCAATGTCTCCCACTCCCATCTTCCATTCCATTTCTGCTGAATAAATGTTGATCGTTTTCAATCTCTCCCGCTCCCAATGTTACCCCTTTGATCACAATTTAATAAACAAAAAGTTTGATTTTACCTAGTTTAGTTAGACCAGGATACTGTTTCCCTTATTTTTGTTTTACGTAACACTTTATCTTTTTAACTTTTATTTTACAATTGTAATGAGTTAATGGATATACGAGAGTATAAGAAATTAAACTAAAAAAATTAAATTACAATAATCTAATCTTTTTATTTTATTTTTACATATTAAAAGGTATACAATTTTCTCCTATTATTGTTAAATCTTTAATTTTTCCGTGTCAAACAAGAAAACTTTGTTGGGCTCGTAGTAACATTAAGTATTGGGCCTTTGGAGCCCATATCACTTACTTCGTATCTCGTAAACCCTAAAGCCGCAAATAGTTTCTCTCCCAAAGTCTCCTTCAAAACCCCTCCCGTTCGGTTTCTCGAAAGCCTTAAACCCTAAACCTCTCCATCTCTGAGGTATCAAACTGTTATTGTTTTTCCTTGTTTTAATCTCTATATGCATGTATGTGGGTGTATGCAGCTTTTTCTCATTTTTTTCATCTTAATGATCGCTTTAATTTTCTGTTTGTTTGCTAAGAAACGCGAAGAACTTTACAATCTGCTTTGAATTTCGCTTTAACGTGGTTCTAATTTAAATGGGTATTTTCATTTTTGAGAAGTTAATAGTGTGAACTACACTATCTTCGATGTTTCTTTCTTTTCCTCCCAATTTTCTCGGCAACCAAACAAAATTCTTTGTTACTAAAATCTTATTTTCTAGTTTTCTTGCAATTATTGAATTGAGATGAAGTTGTGTGGAGGTATTTAACGAATCGATACTTGAAACTTGAGCATTAAGTTACATTTGTTTATTTGAATTGATCGTCTGGTATTGTGCATTAGAGTAAGATGAAATTTATTCTTGATGGGTTTTGGCTTTTCTTGAGTTATTTTATGAGCAATTGTTTGTTATGTAGATGATGTTGAAAGTTGATAGCCGGAATAAAGGATCTAATCGTCTAGAATGTTTCAATGCTTCATCGAGTCACAAAATGCGTATATTATGTTTGTTTGTTGATATCGTGGTTGGTACCATGAAGTTAAGAATTTTATTTGGAAGAGGCTGAAATAGCCTTTTGCTAAGAATTTGCATACGAGGGTTGCAAGTAGAGAGCTGAAGAAGTTAAAACTTTATATGAGTTATGTGTTGCTTGTGTTTTTACGAGTGGATTTTAGTATCTGTTCACACACATATATATAACCAATTTATTTATTTATTTAAATATCTAGTTGTAAGGTAAGATGCAAATAGGCTATTATCAACCACCTGTTTTTCTTGTTACCTAATGTATAAAGTTAATTTTATTGAGTTTTGTTTGGTTGGAGTAGATCGTACAATAGGAAATGAAAAAGCTTTTGTCATCAGTAAACTGGGTTTTGTGTTCTATTACACTTCATTAGTGTTTGTTAATCATTACAATTGAAAAAAAAAGGTAGTAACTTACAAACCCACTCACCTATTCATTCCAAGTTGTGGAGCTTGTTGAGTGCTTCAGTTTGAAACTATAGTTGCTTATTTTAAATAGGTAAAGATAACTCTGTAATGCACTTATTAATATCCTTTCGTTCTCTGACTCCCTAGACTGCTTGCTTTTGGCACATTATCCATGTATGTTTTAAATTTGGAGTACCTTTATGGTGTGCCTTTTTTATTTTTTTTAATTTTCTATGGTAGCCTTGCTCTTCTATAAGTGTTGACAACAAGTCACAGATATACCTATTATGTCTATTATTTTTCTTTTCTAGCTGTTCATTGATATACATATAATTGGCTGCAACATTTTCTGCGTGATATTTTATAATGAAGACATGGTTGAGGACTTTTAGTTTGTTGTTAGAGCTCTGTGACAACATTATAATGTTGAAATTTAATATTATTTTCTCTCGGCATATAGGAAGATGAATTTCAACAATGTCAAAGTTCCCAAGATGCCTGGTGGTGGTGCAATCTCTGCCTTAATTAGGGTGGGAGTTATTGGTGGGATTGGATTGTATGCAGTGGGTAACAGTCTCTACAATGTTGAGGGAGGTCATCGAGCGATTATGTTCAACCGTTTAGTTGGTGTCAAAGACAAGGTTGTTAGTTTGCCTAATACTTAGTCTTGTAGTTGAGATGGATTTCATTTTCTTTGTTGATGGGTTTTTGCTATATCTCAGTGGTTTGGACTTTAAAATCTATCTAAAGTATTTCATCCTAAAGTACACCTGTTTCCTTTGTTGTATGCATGAAATCTTAGTGAGAAATTGTTAGATGCACAAAAAGTCATTTGATTTACCTGTGAAGAAGAAAATTCTATTTTTGTTAGTTTTTCCCTAGGATCCTATTATTTTGGAGAGGCCTTCAAACGGTACCGTGGTCATCTTTTATTTTATCATACTGTAATATTTTTTAACACTCTTAACTGTTGCTCGCCAATACACTTTTATTTTAGTATTGGCATTTAACTTCTCTGAAGAAAGTTATAGGTATAGGTCATGGGAGTCCTTTTTACTGTAAGTTACCTAGTTGCTTTTCCTTGTGCATTTAACAGTATTATAATTTTGATGAGGCATTTGAACAAATTATATTTCTTTATTTAGAGCAGTACTACTTTTTCCTTTTTTTATCATGGTAAAGTGTCCTGGAATACTTGCATTTTATGAAGGAATGGATTTATTAACAACTGTCTTGGTGGGGTACTAACATGCCCCTTCATGTCTAGGTTTAGGTTTACTTTGTCCTAGGAGCCTTACAACATGGTTGTCTAATTAACAAGCATTTATCTTCCTGACATAACTGAATTTTTTATCACTGAAATGCCAAAATTGTGGGATATTTCTTAATTTATTCTGTAATTTCAGCATTTTATATATGCTATTACAGTGTCCTTGTTAAGTTTGCAGGTTTATCCTGAGGGCACACATTTTATGATTCCATGGTTTGAGAGGCCTGTCATCTATGATGTTCGTGCACGACCCCATCTCGTGGAGAGTACTTCTGGTAGCCGTGATCTGCAGATGGTAAATGCTTTCTTTGTTTCGAAATCAGTTCATTCTATTCTGTGGTTGACAAGATATTTTCAGTTGATAATGTACTTAAAAAGCTATATTGCAGAAACTAATGAAATTCTTGTGTTTATCACATTTGTTACTTTAATTTTTATTTTGAAAAAGACCCTGGAAGAACATGGTTTTATGTTGTTTAAACTTTCATTCTTTCTCACACTATTGGATGCATTGGGGAGCTTGAAATTAATCAATTTAATTTTAAATTGTTTTTGGGGCCATGGATATCAACTGTCTATTTTGTGAATGTACATAACACAAATAATTATTTTAATTCAAATGCTACAGTACTAGCTTGTGCACTCTTAATTCTGATAATGTCAGTTCTTGCCATTTCATGATGTATTCTCTTGGATTCGCCTATACACTTCCCAGGAGTTAAAACCTACCAGCTCCTGTGGTAAGAACTTGGCATTAATCCTTGATATTATTCTGTCTTTGACAACTGCATTGATTACTTAAGTGATCTTAGAGTTCTCTCTGACTCTCCCTCCCTCTTGCAACTATATGTATGAGGAGTGCTGCCCCTATTCTTAGATTTAACAGTTGAACCCAGTCATTGTCAATACACAGATTTGCAGTTGACACGTCTAAAATGGTTGATTCAGAGCCATACTTCTATAATTTTTTTGGTTTTAATTGTTGTTTTCTTTATTGGAAGTGTGAATACTTGGTAGATGATCTTATGGTCCATTTTATTCTGCGCATTACTTGGATCTGTCTGAACTATTTATTTAACTTTGTACCTTGAAATTGCTTTGTAGGTGAAGATTGGACTTAGAGTCCTCACTCGTCCTGTGGCTGACCAGTTGCCTACAGTTTATCGAACCCTTGGTGAGAATTATAATGAAAGGGTTCTTCCATCTATTATTCATGAAACTTTGAAAGCTGTGGTTGCACAGTATAATGCCAGCCAGCTCATCACTCAGCGAGAGGTAAGCAACATATTTTCTTTACCTGTTGATTGGCAATATGTGTTCAAGTCTACCGTCTGTTCAATGTAAGTTTAATTATAAACTCTTGTTCCTTTAGGCTGTTAGTAGGGAAATACGGAAGATTTTGACAGAGAGGGCAGCAAATTTTAACATTGCTCTGGATGATGTCTCCATTACGAGTCTTACTTTTGGAAAGGAATTCACAGCTGCAATCGAGGCTAAACAGGTGGCGGCCCAGGAAGCTGAGAGGGCTAAATTTATTGTAGAGAAAGCTGAGCAAGACAAGAGAAGTGCTGTTATTCGAGCACAGGTGAGATAAAAGAAATAAAGAGTACTGATGGAGGAATTTTCTTTCACCTTAAATTATAAACATCTATTAGTACATAAAACAGATCTGAATGACAATATGCAGTGGTGTTTGTTCTTGATTGGTGTTGCTTTTTCTTCTTTTTTCTTCCCTAAGTATTGATTTGATCTTTCTTCCTTTTTTTTTGCATCTGTTTGACATTTTTTTCCTTTAGTGTCATAACACTTTCTCTCTGGATGCCAGGGAGAGGCCACTAGTGCTCAGCTTATTGGTCAAGCCATCGCCAGCAATCCAGCATTTATCACATTGAGGAAGATTGAAGCTGCAAGAGAGATTGCTCATACAATCGCTAATTCAGCCAACAAGGTTTTCTTGAATTCAGATGATCTTTTGCTGAACCTTCAGGAGATGAAGTTGGAGGCTGCAAAGAAATAGGGTTACCAGTATCTACTCTTTTGTTTTGCTTTTCACATTGTCCAATTGTCTATCCTCAAATTAATTAGCAGTGCATTAGGTAACAATGGTTGGTTAATGATCTCATGGATGGCTTTGGGTTCCATCTTTGTTCACTCAAGGGCTACTTTTAATGAGGGAGAAGACTTTGTTAAACTGTATAAGTAAAAGCTGTTGGATATATAACTATCTAACAGATTTTGTTGATAGTATTCCATGAACTTGTTTCCTGATTGGATTTGATCAACTGTTGAGCAAATGCATCTTTCAGATATTAAAGGTTAAGAGTCTATTGTTTACTATTCATATCTATGCTTACGCGCCAGGACAGGATACAAGTATCTAAACATCTGCTCTGGCGTAAATGTAATTTGACCCTCAAATGCTTCTCGCGAAAGCTTCTAGAAGACGAGATGCAAACTTTAATTGCATTTTGATACCAATTTCATGGTCAATCACCGAATTTATTCTGTAAACTAGATGTAAAGTTCGCTCGTTGTGTAGTTATATTTATTTAATATTATTTTTTTTAATTAAATAAAAAATAGAGTTATAAAATAAATAAAAAAATAACGAAATCAGATGGACTGAAGTACGGATATCTCGCTCTCTTTAAAGAGATTCAAGCCCTTTATGGTTGGCCAATCCTAGAACCCGGTATAACAATTTTTTTCTCAATGACTTGTCTCCTCCAGGATGCAACAGCTCAACTATTTGTCGTATAGCTCAAACAAATTCTGCACAAATAGTTAAGCTTAAAGCTCCACTAAAAGAATACTATTCTTTGCCTAAAAATCTCTAAAATAAAAGTGAATGAAAATATAAAATAATTTTGAATGTTGTTGTTTTTTAGGAATCACAAGAATGGTCCTATTTATAGGAGAAAATAAGCCACCTAAAATAAATGTGTCATAATCACATAAAGATACATGACTTTATATATTCACCTTCCATTCATTCTCCATCTTTAACTCACATTAAAACCTTCAACATCTTCACTTTTCATTTCCTAACTTCAAAACTTTCAAATCCTCAAATAACCAATTAAAAGAGATTTAATAAATGAATTAATTATTAAAAGTTATTAAAATTACCTTTAAATTAAGCTTACTTGTCAAAAATCTAAAGCCTAAAAAATCCTATTTGTCATCCTAAATATCAATTATACATACTCATGTTTCAGAATTATATAAATATATAGATTGTAATTATAAAAGTACTGTTTGGGCCCATCTTAGTGCTTGTCAATCTCTATTTAGCCTAACCTTGATCGTTGCTTTCCATCAAATCTGCCTCTATTTTCTTCTGTAATAATTGCAGTTTTGCTATGATTTTTTATGCCAACCCAAGTTTAAACATTAGTAGACTTTTTTCGGTTTTGCAAGCTGTTTCCAGCCAAACCAGGCCCAAGCAAAGGTAACTTGCAGGTCAAAACCAAGTTTTATGTGTGCGCCCAAATTAAAATGGCTGGCAAATTAAATATTAAAAATGTTCTGACTGGGTCATATATGTTTGTTCGAAGGAAAGCAAACCGTACAAATACGAATATTTCTAAGCACTGAATTTCTCACAATTCTTTCTTTCTATGAAAAATATCGGCCTCGTTTTTTTGACTTGGTAGTCTCCGAATGTCTCCGCACAACGCAAAATTCATTCATTCCATTCATTTTCTAACAAGCCTTCATATACATACTGTTTAGCAATGCATATTATAAGATTCCCTTCTAGAATTTAATTAAATAAATATGGCTTTGAGACACGTATGCTTTGAAAATATTGGATGAAAGTGGGCTCAATTTGTAGCTGAAAACCTAGAAAAAGAAGAGATAGGACCTTTGACAATCGAGAGGAGACCTTGGAATTCAAAGGCACGTGAATACGGTGCATGTGCAAATTAATAAAACCAATCAACGGCCAGCAGGTTATACTCTATGAAATGACCAATAATTAGGTAATTGATGCAAGGATTTGAGGTCACTAGGCTGGCCTCCTTCTTCTTTTCTCGACTATTAACAATTACTTTCATGCGTCATCTATCTAGTTAGCGTGTTAACTATTTTAACTATTTTCTATGATTTAATCTGTTGGATCCATATATCTATCGATTTTTTTTTAATTTTTTAATGTTTGATAACTTAGTAAATTATATATGTATCGGTTCGTAGAATTATGATTATAATATTTAAATTTTATTAAATAGTTTTTTGTAAATGATTTTCCAAGTTTAAGTCTTTTTTTCGTAACTGTTTCTATAATTTCGAATTTTATAGAAATTCAAAAACGAAAGAGAAGGGTTTGGTGGACTCAACAATCAAAAGGAGTGACGCCAGGCAATGGCGTCTTGTGACGTTGCAGACAAGGACAGGTGCCAGGTGGGTGTTAGTGGCAAGTTTAATGAGTTATATCTATCACATGGCGGGCCCCGAAGCTCACGTCATAAACACGGTTGATGACTCAAGATTGAATCGTGTACTTCTCTCTTCACCGTCCGAAAGCGGCTGTTTTGTCCGCACTTTTTTAAAAGCAACTGCCAGTGTATTATGCTGACAGGGTTTGACGGCATAATATAATATGTTCTCCGGCAATATCTGACGTGTATTTAATAGTATCCAATAATTATAACATTAAAATTAAAAAAAAAAAAGATGATTATTTCTTAATAAATTATTTTAATTTAAATTATTTTTAAAATTTAAAAATAAAATGGTGTTTACTTCGGTGTTCGATGGTACGTAATACAGTGGAAGAAACTTCGATTGCCACAAACCATATTTTTCAGCGTGGACGAGTGCTAGCCTACCCATTATATCAAACCCCACCTTAAGATTATAATTTAAAACATTTGTTCTAGATTTTCTCCATTTAAATTGTGAATTTCAATTAATTCTCAACAACCCTGCTGGGATGATATTTGAAAATCTTATCACTTGCTTTATATCTGATTATCAGAGCACTTTATATTGCCACACGTGGGCATATATCAATCTCTTTATAAGTAACGCGGGGGAGTCCACCGTCAATTTTGATGTTATAATTCTAAATAGATTTAAAAAAATGATGTACAAGCAAAACACAAAATGACACAACTTAAACGTAAGCCATAACCAATAGAAACGCGTATCCAGAAGCCTAACTGCCGTTGACGCCTGACCCTTTCAAATTTCAAGTCACCTCCCTCCTCATAATTTATATATAGCTTCACCCGAAGCCAAAAGTATTCACAAACAACAATCACGATTGCCCTCGTAGCTCTCTCTCTCTCTCTCTCTCTCTCTCTCTGCAACCATGCAACAAGCAATTCCTTACAAGTCATGGCAACCACTCTACACCAACAACACCTTCACCCCATCACCATCTCTCACCCACCACAGCATTGTGAGTCCAACAGTAACCGCCTCAAAGCTCATCAAAGGCTCAAAGTCCCCCGACAGCAACGTCCGCAGCATGGTGTCAGAGAATGCTGTGATAGTGTTCGCTAGGCGCGGCTGCTGCATGAGCCATGTAGTCAAGCGTCTGCTTTTAGGGCTTGGCGTGAACCCTGCAGTGCATGAAGTTGATGAGGAGGATGAAGTTGGTGTTTTGGATGAATTGGAATTGATCAATAAAGCTAATGGGTATGATCAAAAGGTGCAGTTCCCTGCTGTGTTTATTGGAGGAAAGTTATTCGGGGGATTGGATAGGATCATGGCTACTCATATTACTGGAGAATTGGTTCCTGTTTTGAAAGAAGCTAAAGCCTTGTGGCTCTGATTGAGGCGGTTTTCACAACCCTTTTTTTCCCACTAATTTTGTTTTCTAGATTGAGAGAATTAATTACAGAAAGTAAGTTTTATTATTCTTTTGACTTTAGAGTTGGGAATGTAATTTTATTTTTGTTTGATAAGAATTGAGAAATCTTTAATTCAATTTTTAGTTTAGTACAGAGTATAAAATCTATTTACCTGTAAACTAAACGTATTAGTTAAATCAAGATGTTAATTTTTACCTCTTACAAGAATAGAACTCCATAATGTTTTTCATTTTTATCATTGAATCAGATGATTGCATATGTAATTTTGTTATCTATAAGACAAAAGAAGCACAAAGGGATTCATTTGTTAATTTCTGTTCTTGCATGAGGAGAGATGTGGAGCTTAATGGGAGTTAATGATATGTGGGGTACTGCTGCAAAGATTAGAGGATGAAGAAGCTCTTTTTGTTATTTGATATATATATATATTTTGTCTCTTTTGACTAGCTGTTCATGAAGATGCATAGCTGTTTCCAGTCATGGTAGATGAAATTTTGTTCACTTGTGTCGACAAAAGAAAAGACACTTAGCAGTCACATGGAGGTCAGTTACTGAGTTAGGTCTTTCCTGTACTTTGACAAGCCACCTAACATATTAATTTGATGAGTTAGCACATCACATGTTGGCAGCTCAAAATTTTCTTATGCTCATCCACCAGAAGAAAAGAAAATGGGTACCTTCTCTTAGTTTGTTTTATTTTAAAAGTATGGTATACAAACCTTCAGTTCACCCAAATTTGTAAGATTAGGAATTACTACACTGTAGGATTTGATCAAAATCTCACTAAAAATACCTGAAGATATCATAAGATCTTTCAAAATTTATATATACATAAAAGAGGATCTCTCGTAATAAATGTTTCCTCTGACAAATCTTAATATATAACAAAATAAATGTTAATATAAGATTTTAAATAACAAAAAAATTATAGTAGAACCTTTGAATGTACAGCGCGCTAATTATGAGATGTCATCTCAATATACATGATTGGCCCCATGAATTACTGCACATACAACGGCTACACCCCAAGATATTTTTTGCAAATAAGAGATATACCCGGAACAACTAAGCAATAAACGCCACAACTCCTGGTCCTGGAATGAACGTTGGGCTTGCTTATGTCTTTTTTTCTTCAGAAAAATACACAGTGGTGCATATACTGACATCATTATCCAACGCAATCAAAGGTTTACATTAATCACTGCAGGCACTGGTGAATGGATGTATATCCACGCCGCATAATAGTCCCAACAGGAAGTGAAGGGCCAAACTTTTAACTTGTCTTATTCAATCATGTATTGAACAAACCTATGATCAGTCCACCGGAAGACCCAATCAAACCACACTACCAGTCAGAATTTTCTCAAGTAAAGCTCTGTCGACAGTAGTCTGTTGTCGGTTCATGTACCTGCCATCACGGATGACGAAAGTAATGCTTCGACAAAAGGTGCAGCAGTAGGAAAAGCCAAACTGAAACAGTAAGCCTTATCCAACGAAGAGGGTCGAGTCAGCACGCTACTCTCAGCTTTAATCATTCAGCCAACAGGTTTGAGATTGAAAATTAAATAAAGACATTCAGAAGCTTGCAAATTGCATGAAGACGTTTTATGTGTTGTCAAATTTGTAACTTGTTTGGGAGAAAAAATAAAGGCAGCAGCCACGTATCTTCACTCAGAAGAGAAACACTGCACTGATTTTGGAACCCATTACAAGCTTGATTTTTAATATAGCTAAAAGAATAAATAAACAATAATGTCATCAATGGGCAAAAGGGCTGCTTTAAGCAGAAACTTCATATGATGGATGGTGCAATGAAGTTTGAGGTTTGAACCTTTCTTGAGAATCATACGAAACTAGTTTTTGATTAAATTTAGAAAAAGTTCTGGCCTTCTTTGGCTGCTATAAACTGAAGTAAGCTGTCAATTTGACGAGTAAAGATCCAAATTCACCATATTTATGCAAATATTATATATAGATATGAATATATAAGGAAGAAAAAAAAAAAAAGAATCTTGAGTACTGAATTTGACTGAAGCTTTTGAAACAATTTTATCATAATAAGTACATGATTTAATTTGATCAAATCTAAAAACGATGAAAATGAGTCTTTAAGTATGATTAGAACTTGCCGAAATCTGAAGATATCAGTTTGAAATAGTGCAGGTTAGTCATGATATATATTATATAGTTGAGTAAAACGTAACATCTGGACTCCAGAAAATTTTCCTATTGACCCAAAAATATAAAACAATTAGAGCATAAACGATTAATTTGTTGATGGTTTTGTAACTTTAATGTTAACCACTCAATCCCTGAAAGGCCAAAACTGAACTAAAACTATTTACTTACAATGGTGAGATTGGATCCTTGAATTACTTACTATTTTAATTCAAGTCTTCTGCTAACCTCTAAATGAGTGTTACTAATTAATAAATTAGGTGGTGATCACTTTTAGGTTCAGGCAAGTTGTATATCAATTTCAACTTCATCCATCTGAGAAGCAGCATGTGATGTTCTAATTAGATCTAGCAATTTTGTCATATTTTATTTGGTCAAGTTTTTAATTTGATTTTTATAGAATGTGAATCTAACAACAACTTGCATTTTACGTCTCGAATCCTGAGTTTCTAGACTTGAAGTGTGGAAGTTAGTCAGAATCAGATCAATTTAATTCCCAGAAATCAAAACTCCAGTAGTCAATGGTATTGGTACTTGCATATAAACTATCTTACATGACTTAGCATGATTTATAATAAGAATGTGTTATCTATATGTTACTGAATCGTTGTATCAAATTTTTTATATCTCATAAATTCATTTGCATATATTCAGATAGCATTCAGATCATAAATAAGGGGCTGAAACATAAAATGCAACTTAAATTTCAACAATCAAACAAAAGAAAGAGATACAAATAATAACATGAATATATTGATACATATGGAAACCACAATGGCCCAAACAGCCCAGCCCAGCCCATTATGCCTTAAAAAAAATAATGAATGAAAGGAGAAAAAAGCGGAAGCACTATCTTGCTCAAGAGAGAACAGCCATGCAGGCCAATGCTAGCCCAGCAACCAACCCCAATCCCGCATTAATCCGCCCACCTGCACCAGTATCATCTGACGGCGAAGGCTCATCCGCTGACGACGACGTCGTCGAGTTTGAACCTGCCGACGGCGTCTTCGTAGACGGCACTGGAGATGCCTCTGGAGACTTTACCCCAAACAACGCATTAGGCAGCAACACCTTGTCCACTACGTAAACAGCTAGCGGAGATTCTTGTCTCAATGCATTGTTAACTTGTGTCTCGACAAGCCCAGTTGAGACGTTCACTTGGTTAGCTTTCCCTGTAAAGTTGAGGCCCCAGACTCCACCATCTTGGCTAGATGCCTGAGTCCTAACGGGGTTGCTAACCAATAGAAGATCACTCAATTTGTAGTATTTTGGTAATATATGGTACTGAACAAGCTGCACTTGTTCCTGGTTGCTGAGGTCGTTCAGGCTACCAGAATCGAGGTTGTTGAAGGCGTTATCTGTGGGGGCAAACACGGTCAAGCCTTCAGTGGAGCTGTTGACTTGGTTGTCAATTTGGGATCCGGCTTGAGTGGAGATCAAGAGTTTAATGAATGTGGTGAATTGGCCACCTTTGTCGAGAATTCCAGTAATGTTGATGGGGCCAGAGGGGGCGGGGACGGGTGCAGTTTGGGCGTGGATGAGAGGAGACAGGAGGAGGAGGAGGAGGAATGGGGTGAGGCTGGGGAGAACTTGAGAGAGATGAGTGGCTGCCATTGTTGTTTGCTGTTTGCTTGTGAAGTGAAGGGGATTATATGGGATAAGATGTGGGGTTGCGACTTACTTAGTTGCTGGAATGAGCTGGCTACAAGCTTGAATCAAGACAAATCTCTTTGACAAATTGGAATACAAGTTTTTTTAAAGAAGAAATCAGAAAAAATACCCTGTAGACAATTCATAAACATAACATGAGTTTACTTCAAGAAATAGACGAAGTTGCCAAATTACCAATACTTAATATAATATTTGATGGGGTAACGTGGAACCAATTTCACATTTCAACTATTCTGCGAATTTGAATGGTGGGTTACCTTATACCTAATACCTCTAAATACTGGTCAGCCGCACCCTTTCTATTCTGCTCTTTATGCGTCCCCATATATGTGTTATAGTGCGCGACCAAAACTTGATTATTCTTTCATCAATATAATAATTGCCAATCACAGTGAGAACTAAATTCCATCAGTGTCAAATTTTCAATTAAGTCGATCGATCCTGATGCTAGCCAACCAGAGTTTGCACTATCCATAATTTATTAGGAGTTCTGACCAATGTTATAATATAAACGATGAGTTTGGCAGGCTGGCATTACAGGCTACAGAGCACGTGGGAAAAGGATACTTTCAACAACTACAAAACGTTTACTCAATCATTCAAAACGCTAATACAGTAGACGGACGATGTGTTTGCCTCTTACCAATATGTATTTGTAGGTCCCATTTTCAAGTACTCGTCTCAAAATATTGATTAATCTACTGACGTGCTCCTCGCTGCACTTCAATGATTAGCATGCACCGACACTGTCTTGATATAAGGAGATTTCCATTGTGAAATTGACTAATTAACGACCGAAATCGATAGATAAGGCGTTGGTCTATCATATCATTAGATACGCCAAAGGAAATCGGTTATAATGTGCAAGCTAAAACCCCTTTTGCCAATTTACAACACGCAAGTCAAGTCACAACCACTAATATTTTTGTAATTAACAATGAAGATTAGGTACCAACCTAGCTTGTGATGAATTATTAAACTTCATTAATTGCCATTCGCAACTTAACATTTTTTTAAACACGGCATTACGTTGCGTTGGTTCACTAATGTCCTTACGTTCAAAGTATGAACATCTAACAATCTCGATTCCTACTGTCGCTAATTTGTTGATTTAAAAGGTGATTTTTGGCTTGCCCATCTCTGTGCATGAATTTTATGTACCAGAGGCAAGAAGATATAACTAACCCATTATTGTTTAAGGCGCAATGTTTGTGAAATTTTAAAAGAACAAATATTGTACGTACAAAGTTGTGATACAAAATTTTTATTCTAATTGATTTGGTAAATGATAAGATGATGCCTTGTTATATGTCACACCATATACTTTAATTAATTTTTAATCTTTCAACAATAAGTTTATTTTTATTTTTTTGTTTTTAACATAATTAGTTGAACTAATTTGAATTCTTGGACAAAATTTAAATAGAAATTAGAATTGATTCTGTTTGCCAAATAACTCTATAAATAGAGGCTTTCTTGTGCTTTGTAAGGCACTTGAGATAAAACTCTTGAAGGCATTCAGTTTGAAGCTTTGGGAGATAAATAATATTAGTGCTATATATAGCCCTTGGTCCCTTTCTATTGCTACTTTCTTTCACTTTCACCCTTTTTATATTCCACTTGCATCCTACCTAATTTACTTGTTTTACACTTCCAACCTTACACAACTATTATACTTTTGGTTTAGTATTTTACTTCTACAACAATAAGATAGATTTGTTGATCTTATTTCTATCTACCGAATGTGAAGTTTTTGTTTAAAAAATATCCATAACTGAGGACATTTATAATGGGCCATAGTAAGTCCAGGAAGCCCAGTAAATGTTACATGGTCTAAAATCCAACTGGATATAGGTATAATGGGCCTTATTACACAAGGCCAATAGTTAACAGAAGTCTAGGAAGCCCAGTGAGTATTACATGGTCAAAAGTCCAATTGGGTTGGTAGTTGTGTACCCAACTCAAAGTTGTTTGGGCCGGACACTGGTCTGTATATAACTTTGATTCATTCTTTCTATCATGCAAGTATTATTCTTAGTTGTTAACTTTGCTCATACATATGGGAAATCACAAGTTGAGACTTTGAGTAGACAAAGGGATAATAATATAAATTTCGTTTTTATTAATATTAATTTCTTAATTAAAAGAGAGTCAAAACTAATCCTATAACGTCATACATAATAAAATTATTTGACCAATCAATTTATCTTATCCTTTCGTTGCTTGACGCATTTTGAAAAAATGAAATAAATTAGGGTTTGGGCCCAATCACGAAACTTAAGATGAGAAGATCTAAAAACATGTAGGAGAGAGAAAAGAGAAGAGAAGTGTGTGGAGAAAATAAAGAGAGGTGTCCGATAAGATCTCTCCACGTCTGCACTTGGAGGCGGCCCCACCATCCAAAATTTTGAGATTCTGAAACCATCCAATTGCTGTTAACCACCGGCCACCACTGCGCCATCAAAAAAGCAGAGCCCACAGAACTCAAATCAAAATCAAATACCAAAGCAACTCCTTTCTTCTTCATATTCATCTTCTTACATCCCAAAAATCTCTGCAATCAAGCAAAAAAAAGAAAAAAAAAAATTAATTTTGGTGTGAGTGGTGGATGGCAAGAACGAATAAGTACTCGTCTATCAACTTCAATAACATACTTGAGAAGAACATCTCGCCAACCTCCGCCACCTCCACCGCCACCAACCCAACTAAACAATCTTCTTCTTCTTATTCTTCTATCGCTTCTTCGAATAATACTAATAGAAATTTTTTACCGGCTGCCCGGACTCATGGCCGCATGCTTGTTCTTACCAAACCCACTCCTAAACCCATAGCGACTGGCCCGCCGTTATCCTCGCCATCTCCTTCCTCTTCCCAAAAAACTCAGCAACCCAATACCCAAGTTCAGGATCGGACGCCGCCGGATCCGCCTCCGGAGCAGATTTCTCTGCGGCCTCTTGGAAGAACCGGGACTGGTTCGGAGTCTTTCGCGCCTATCCAGGTTCAGGAGAGGGAGAAGGAAGTTGGTTCGGTTGTTGGGTCGCCCAAACCGAACAAGTTCGTTCCGCCGCATCTCAGGCCCGGTTTTTCCGGGAGGGAGGAGAGGCCTAGTCCGGATGTCTTGCGAGCGAGGGAGGCGGGTCAAAAGCATTTCGGATCTCCGGGTCGGTATGGGGAAGATGGTCGTCCCAAGTCGGGTGGACATGAGAGGACGAGGAGAGTTGGTGAAGCGGATCTGGGATTGATGGACCGACCCAGATCAAGTGGGAATCGGCCCTGTTCTATTGAATAATGGTATGGTTATGTTTTTATTCTTTAATTTTCTATTTGGCTTATATCGGTTTTTATTTTTGTTTTAGCTTCAGAAATGCAACCTTCATCTAGTTTCGTTTATTTGATCATAGATTGTTTGTTAAGTTTTATTTTTTATGAACTTATAATTTTATACCATGTAATGTGTCAGTAGGTAAGTGAACTGATGTTCGAGTTTAGAAGTTTCCGTAGAAGTTAGAAGATGGTGGTGCAAAATCTAATTTGCTATTTTAGGTTATGGTTGCATTTGAATTTGAATTTCATTGTGAACTTAGAGGGGGACCAAATATCAACTCAATTATCTTTGTTTTTGTCCTGTCAGTATATAACGATATAAGGTATTTGATGGTGATGAAAGACGCAGAAAAGTAGGGATTTCTTGTTTCAAAGATTTTGTAGGAAGACTGCTCTAATTTCTTCGAGTTATTGAGAAATATGTATATCAGTCCTCCTGTTTCTAGATTTTTAAGAGTTGCTCTGTCTTTTAAACCCATTGTCCATGTCTGTACACCTTCCAAAAGTGACATGAAACTTTTAATGGAAATGTTTGTCTGTATTACTACACTTTCTACCATTTACTGCTGCATTTTACATCAAGTAATTGCATGGTTTTTCATCAAGGGTAACGATGATTATGTTTTCCTGGCATTAGGGCCCCTATTCCCGTTCATAATTTCTACGAGATCTATGTGGAAAACCTGAAGAATGTTTTAGAAAGTATGGTCCTAAGTCTGATCATACCTTTGCCTTATAACTTCATAAGGTGTAAAGACTCTTAAAGCCATGGGGTAGTTGGGTCTGAGAGTCGTACTGAATCACAAAATATTGGGACTGTTCTCCTCTAAGTGCACTTTTATTTAGAGCGTACTGTTTAATAGATCATACTCAAAACTCTTATATTGTGGTCACCAATGGATTTTTCACCACTTTAAGTGCATCATGATTTGGCTATGCTTTCAGTATTACTCATTTCTTTTTATTCTTTTGGTAGGAAGCTCTGTTATCTGCAAAATAATGTAAAAGGGTAGAATGGACAATACAAAATTAAAGAGTTCATTAGTTTCAAATTATTGTAAATATTGAATCAAGTGCTTTTGTCATTTGAAAAGCCAAAGTAGAGGTGTGTGGTATACTGATGTCTTCTGGTTGTTTAATGCAATTACAAGTACCTCAGGGCTAACAAGAACTGTGTTCCTTGTAATTAAGGAAAAAATTTTGAAGCTGCAATGTTGATCAGCTTTCCTCCTGTAACTACTAATTTCTTGGGGGATAGAATGGTGGGTAGCATTTAGGAATAGGAACTGGGCCGAGAAGTCATTACAACTTCAGTGGAAGCAGTTGCTCTATCCATTTTAAACTACGTAAAAGCAAAATTCAGTTTTGGTCTACTTTTGGAATTTCTCTTTCAACTGGGCATTTAGTATTTGTTTACCATGTTTACAGTAATTCTTGGGAGGTGAACCTTTTTTGAGGATGGATATGAACTTTCCCTCAACAACTGGACGGATGCTATACCATGATCAGCTGCTGTCCTTTGATCCTCTGAATTGGCATCACTGTTTGGAATATCAGTTGAATTTCAGTTAATGGAAAACCAGGTAGATCTTCTTGGGATTTATGATTCTGAATGACAGAATTTAGATCAAAGTTTGAAATCGTGATGAAAGAGGGAGGTCTGAAGACCCCAGCGGTCAATAGTTGGCTCATCTGTTCTATTTAAGCAGACTACGGTGCATAATGTAGGTAGAATTTACTTGTGTGATTTTCTTTATCTTTAATTGGTTTAAATCTTCTGAGGAGCATTATGATTGACTTCTTCAGTGCTCCTAACTCTGTATTAGATATTAGCTAATGTTTCACCATTTTCTGTTACGTACCAATACAATATATTGATATCTTTAGGACAACAACTCTCACACTCGGATGACATGGATGTTTTATAATTGGTTTTGCTATAATGTTATTTATGTTACCAATTATATAAGGATACGTAATTATAAAAAGTCTAAAACGTGCATGCACCAAGTGTAACTTATTTCGAAATCTCTTCGTTTAATACAGAGACAACGTCAAACACAATAAAATGCTTGGCACAATTCAATTCAATACAGTACGAAAAATAATACAATACTGACTCACATGCTAGAAATTTAGCAATGAACTTCCACAAGAGTGGTACAGGCTATCAAGGGTAAACCTCAATTAGGGATCTAGTCCTAGAACAGGATTTATCTTATGGTGAGTGAAACCGGCCTATGAGAACAACTTCTCCCATTCTTTCTCGGTCCTCTAGTTGGAACGGTGAAAAAAGACATCATGCTGTCACAGCATGGTTGTGTCTCGATCGATTCCTTCCCGTCTTTTTCCCTCGTTCGTGTTGATTTTTATCTTTTCCTCTGCTGACATTAAAATGAAATGCAATATATTGATTTTTAAGACAACTGATCTGTCTCTTATTGATTGAGTTCAATGAACATTACTGATATACATTTTAGAGTCTAAGATGACTCCATCTCCTATTGATCAAGATGCAATGGACATTATTGAATATTTATATTTAAGACAACGCTGTTTGATATTGATATTTTCCTATTCAAATTTCGATGACATAGATGTATATATAATTTGTTTTGCTCCAATGTTGTCAATGTTACTGATTTTATGTACAGATTAGTAAATATGATCAACTTTTTATTCTGCAGAGAAACGTACAGTTCAAGAAGTTCATGTACCAAATATAAATTATTCGAACTCTTTCAGTTTGATACAGATACAACAACACAATAGAATACTTGTCTCACATGCTAAACAAGCTAGAAATGAACTCCCACAGCAGTGCATATAGTACTAGAAATCAAGGGTAAACCTCAATCACAGACCTTAGACCTTGAACAGGGGTTATCTTATGGTGGGTGAAGCCGGCCTCTAAGGAGAGCTTCTCCCATTCCTTCTCGGTTCGCTCGTTGGCGACGGTGAACAAAGACAACATCAACATGTCAGCGCATGGTTGTGTCTCGATCGATTCCTTATCTTGGTTTAGGTTTCCGATCACCATTTCTATGATAATCAGCTTCCCTTCCTTATCTTTGCTGGGAAATATTGCTTCTTTACACCGCTTTAATATGATTACTAAATAAAAAAATTATAGGGGTAGAGCCAGGTGACCAAATTTAAGGGGCCAATTTTCATCGTTTTTATTTTTATTTTTAAATACAAAACAAAAAGGTAAAAGTATATAATATTTTTTTAATAATTAATTCCTAATACGTAAATTATTAAAATTAAAAAATTATATTTTTAAAATATACTCATTTAGTCACACTCACATTACGATAAGTAATATATTTTTCTCTAATTATAATAATAAAACTTTAAAAATAATGACAAATAAACTAATATTCATAGTTGTTCTAATTACTAAATAGAATAAATATATTGCAATATGATTTTACTGGTAATATCAATATATTATCATGAATATAATATAATGTGATTCTTAAAGTATATAAAAGTCTAGTAATCATATATTAGCACATATTTTAAGTAATTGAAGAGAACCATAAATCAAATTTGAAAATATTTAATATTTTTATATAAGAAAAAAAAACTAATTCTTTAGAATAAATGCAAGATCTTAAGTTATGATTTAAATTTAAAAATGAAAACAAGTTAAGATCATAATTTAACATGAAAAAATTTATCTAATTTAATTTAGTATTATAATAAAAAAACAAATATTTTAGGATTTAAATAGGATAAAGATAATGAAATTAGTATCTAAATAGGTAAAGGAAATGTAAGAGAGTGTGGAAGTTAGTTTAAAAAGGGACTATTTAATTAAAAAAAAAATCTATTATACCCATATTCATATAACCTAACAACAATTTTCGGGGAGACGAAACATAAAAGTTTCATAACATTACATCTATTTACATTAAAATTATCAAGGGCTAGTTTGAGATTGTTTTTTCTGAGAAAATAAATACTTATTTTTACAGTAAAAATAATTTAACGTGTTTGAGAATTCTTTTGGAACTCCTTTGAATATAACCTATTGTAGAAATACGTTAGTTTTATAAAGAGTTCTAAAAGCTAGGGGTTCCCTGTTTTTGGAGGACTGCTTCTGCCTCTAAAATATTAAAAAAATCAGAATTATCCTTATACGAAATTTATTTAATTAATTAATTTTGATTATAATGTTAAAATATTATATTAAACAAGATTTTTACAATTAATATTTAACAAATTTAACAACTATATATTCTAACTATAATTTTATTTTATTTCACATGTATTTATTTAATATAATTTTATAAAATTTATAGATATATGTCTATTTTGAAATTATAATATTAATTTTAAATTATTTTTTGGTCATAAATTAAATTAAAAAATAATTTAAACTTTGATTGGCTATACAATTTATATATTCTTTATTTAATTAAGTTTTTAAAATATTATAAATGTTATTACTTATATAAAATTATAAATTATTTGTATAGAAATTATTAGAAACAATTCAAAAAAAAGAACTGATTATAAAATAATTAATAATTAAAGATTATAAATGTATAAAACACATGTTTATTTTAGTCATTCAAACATAATAAAAAAGCGAAAGCAATAATAATCCTAAACACTCCTATCATGCTTTTAAAAGAAGTAAAATAGTTTTTAAAAGTTGTTTATTAAGCACTTCAAATTTATTTTATAAGGTGTTTATATCTCTAACAAAATATAAACTGTTTATTTCAAGATCAAAACCAATACCAAAATGGCCTAAGTATATTTAGAAATTGTTTTAAATTGGGCAGTGTTAGGGCTAGTTCAGGCCTAAAAATAGCCCTGTACATGAGTGAGCCTCTCCAATTGAAGGATGACAAATAATCACAAAGGGCATAACTCAGTTTTTTATCCAATGAAATGGTGGCAAATATTCATGGATAGATTAAGAAAATGGAGAAAAATTAGAACAAAAAAACTAGAATTTCAAATTTCTTTAACACATGACAGAGTATAGATGATTAAGCATATCATCTCAACATATTTGTCTCACATAAGCATTTTCTTTCACACAAAAAGTTTACAATTAAAAATCATAAGATGACATATCATGTTATCCATCTTTATAAAATTTTTAGATTTAAAATCCTTAAATATGCCGAAAAATCATATAAGCAACCCTAGGGTTTGAGATTTCTAACTAAAACAGCAGTCAAATTTATTAATTAGAAGTGTTATGGTATTTAAATTTTTGAAAATAGTGTTAATTTTTTATTTTCTATTTTTTGGATTCACTAAACATATAATAAAAGAAAGAACAAACTGAAGTGTTTACCCTGAGCAAAATTGCGTCTGCGAAAGGTGCTGATTCAAACATGTCGCCTCCAAGAAACTCTAAGTTCTTAGTCCCCTTCAAACCATCAAACACATGAGGGAGATCAAGAACAGTGCACTTCATGTCCGGATATGCGTTGCCGGCAATGACTTCCGCTATAGGATCTTCTGCAGCCACCCACATCAACTAGGGACTTTAATCCCTCAAACACATCTTTACACTCTTCAAGCAAGATTCTCGCCACCAACAGAGAATCAGCTACCATGTTGTCATAAAAAATGTTTTGGAGGTTGGGTTCATCGGCTACAAATTCCCAAAAACTTCTCCCGTGTGCTGTCTCAAACACTGTGGGTGTATCATTCAGGAACCAATCGCTCAAAAAATGGAGGGGAGTAGCTATTGCCGGATCAACTACAAGAAGCGCAAATGGCCCTGCCCTAGCAGCGACTCCATCCTTGAGGCGAAGTTGAGAACTTGGTGTAAGGAAATACGTTTCTTCTTGTTCATTTTCTCCATCTTTTTGTTGAGCAAAGAAGCCACAGTGAACTAGAACGTGAAAAAGGCGTTGCATGCCATTGCCTTTTCTTGGGTAGATACCAAGTGCAGTAAGTATCAAAAGTCATAGAATATCGTCAACTTTGGCCAGTCAATTAACCTCATTTTTTTTTTCTCTCTCGAGTACTGTCGGCTGAATAGAAATTTCTTTAGTTCGATAAATATATGCATATATATGTAGGCAACCCAAATTATCTACCACCAATACAAGTACTTACCAAGACGACTGGCCAGCCGCCAGTGTCGTTTTTGCTAAGGAAAGAAATTACATAGGAATTCTTCCCTGCAGAGATCACCTGCTCTCCTTTTGATATTTCTCAAAATTGATTTGCATCACATCATTTCTCGGAGAAGATCAGTTGGAAATTCTCAGTTAACGGACAGCCAATAAGTGGACAGATTGGAATTAGATCAAAGTTCGAAATCTTTTCTCTTTTGGATTCACTATGATTCATGCACTATCACTATTACCCTCCAATATAATAATGGCCATGTCAAAAGGGCACGAAAAGATAAAGAATATATATAATAAAATTGTAGACACACTAATTACTGTATCCATTTATTCAACTCCTTTAAGATGGAGATTGCAACCGCATAAACATTAAAAATAATCAATTATATTAGTAGGGTTATTTTATTTTATTTTGGATAGGTTGTCATCAAAAGGATGGCCTTAATGATGTAGAGTCTGTAGCATATATCAAATCTCCTCGTATTATCTTCAGACAAGAATCCTCTAAATTGAGTTTATAATTATGTAATAAAGGAAAGAATCAGATACATGATCGATAAAAGTAATATTAATAAAAAGATAAAGAAATTGATATTATTCTTCGATAGAACATCAAACGATAAACATACTATATTTAATATACTTAATGCAGTGTCACAATCCAACGACATAGGAAAAAATAGAGCACATCACTAGCTATAAGCCAAACACGCTAGAAGTGAACTTTCACACAACCAATTTAAAACTAGCAGAAATCAAGGGTAAACCTCGATGATAGACCTTAAACCTAGTACAGGAGTTATCTCAAAGTGGCTGAACCCGGCTTCTAAGAAGAGCTTCTTCCACTCTTCTACGCTTCGCTCTTTTCCGGTGTTGAAACAAGACATCATCAGCATGTCAAAACATAGTTGTGTCTCGAATGAATCTTTATCTTGAATTTTGGTTTCGACGACCATGTCTATGATAATCACCTTCCCTCCCTTATCTCTGCTTGGAATTGCTTCTTTACACCGCTTTAATATCTCCAAGCTATCTTCATCACCCCAGTCATGCAGAATCCACTGTATATATATTTTGCTATTTTATATTAAGTCACTATTAGGCATATATAATTAAAGTTACGTGATTTGAATGCACATAGAAACCATTGAAGGATGTAATTTTGAAATTCTAAAGGCCTTCGTGAATCTTGATATATTAAAAGTTACATGCATAAAATTTTGAAATGTACTATAGCTAGAGACTCATGAATTTTAATTTTAATGGAACTAATTAAATTTATGGTATTATGGTAGTTACATACGACTTAGAAAGGTCCAAATGTATCTTTTTATAAATGTTGAAAATTTTATGCTATATTTTATCAGATTATTCCCTTCATAAACATTGTCATTAGTCAAAAGATTAATCTAATGCAATTTAAAATTTGAAGAAGATAAATCAAACATTGACCACCCAATATGGGATGACTTTTACCGGTAAAGCAAAAAGCAGTGGAAGGAAACAATTAATTAACCTTATAGATGAAGACGGAAGATGCTGAAGAGGATAAAACAATATAGAAAATAAAAGAAAAAAGGGTATGATTCCTTACCTTGAGTAAAACCGCATCTGCGGGGGGTATCGCCTTAAACATGTCCCCTGCAAGATATTCCAAGTTTCTGGTCCCCTCCACATTATTTACAACATGGGGGAGATCAAGTACAGTGCACTGAATGTCTGGAAAAGCTGTAGCAATGGCTTTGGCGATAGTTCCTGTGCCACCACCCACATCAACCAGGGACTTCAACCCCTTGAACAAAGCTTTACAATCTTCAGTCAAAACTCTTGCTACCAACTGAGAGTCAGAGACCATGGCATCATAAAACATGTTCTTAAGTTTCGGTTGATCAGCTACACTATCCCAAAAGTTTTTCCCATGTGCTGTCTCAAACGCCGAGTGATCATTGATCCGGAACCAAGTGCTCAAGAAATTCAAGGGAGCAGTTAGAGTTGGATCAACAATGAGAAGCGCAAATGGTGATGCCGTGAAGGGCTCATCCATAAGGAGGAGTCGGGAAGAGGGTGTGAGTGAATATTCTTCTTCCTGCTCAGATTGGCCACTAATTTGTTGAGCAAAGAAGCCAGTGAGCACTAGAATGCGCATAAGGCGTCGAATGCTATTGGCTTTTGTTGGGTGGATATCAAGTGTGGCAACTATGTGGGAAAGAGTCATGGGTTGGCCATGTTTATGGATGATATCTGGTATGCCAAGTTGAATGGCACATTTCAAGGACATGGACTTTACATAGTTGAATGTACAATTCCACACTTGCGCTTGAGCTTCAAGTAGCTCTCTAGCACTCTCGCCGACTTTAATCGAATTCATTTCAGGCAATTCAAACCTTCGCATACCTTGAAATTTCTGGAGGCCTCTTTAAATAGAAATTAATATTAATGAAATTGGGAGATTTCTAGGTGAACATGCACGCACATGACATATTACTGTATCTCACAAGATGTTTAATTTCTTATTTTTCCTCATCTTTCACATTTCTGTTAATCATAAGATTTAATTTATGATTCTTTCTTCGTCAACATGCCACCGCACTAGACATCATTACGAGATTTGGAACTTACACCGTTATTAATAATATAGTATTAAGGGTGGACAATTTTGTTAAGGCTAATTAAATGATCATTATTTGAAAGAAGGGTAGCAATAAAACACATGCGACAAGTAGGGATTTTTTATGCAGCAAAATGAAGTCTAGCTTGCGACTATAGTACATACCCAAATAAACTTTTTCCATCCATTAGGCAAGCTCCCAACACAATCTTTCAGAGGTTTAGGGTAATCGATTAATCAGTAATTGCAGCCGCTACATACATAGAAGAGCAACCTGATTAAACTATACTTCTTATGACGCTTAACATATCTTAAGTTTTCTAATGCGCATGTACGGAAGTGTTATTTTGAGATCTTGACTGAATCTCGCATTTGTCACGCATAAGCTTTAGCGGAGAAACCTATTGATCATTATAAGCATTACCCCACACTGGTGGGAATTTTATATATTCTTAGTTTTTAAATAGAGTTTATATGATTTTTACTCCAATTCTCCCTGTTAGAAACTGCATAAACATTTTTCACACGATAAATTGGTTCAGGCCAATTTGTCAAGTAAAAATAGAGGACATAAAGATATCGATTAATAGTTGAAACTGATCTTAAATTTGATTACATCTTTCAAAATATATAAAATAAATTGAGACATATATTCAAATTTTCACATTTGATTTTAAAAAACTGATGCATTAGCTAAATATATAGCCACATGGAAGCTCAACTTTTTCAGAACTGAAATTTATAAATTCCAGCCAATATTGTAAGGCACAACTAACACAAAAATATTTATTCTGATCTTGACTTAAACTCGCATTTGTCACACATGGTGGGAATTTTATATATTCTTAGTTTTACTCCACTTCTCCCTGTTAGAAAATGCATAAACATTTTTCACAAAATCTTCCTTACATTACAATTCTTTTAAAAAACATGCTAATTCTTTGATGTTATCATCGAAAGTACGTACTGTCGGCTGAATAGAAATTTCTTCAGTTTGATAAATATATGTATATGTTGTAAATGTAATGGACTCCTACCACATAACATTATTGCCATCACCACTTGTCAACTTGCAATTGATTTTTAAGTTGTATAATTAGTTTTAGGTGACAAGTTTTTATCGATTATTTGGATAGCAAAATTACTATAAATAGCCCCCTCCTCCTTCATTATAAGACACACCAATTCAAGTAAAGCAAAGAATTCTCTCGTTTCTCATTTCTCTCTTATTTATTTAATTTTATATTTTTCCTAAGTTTTATTTTTTTACAGTTATATCCCTAATTATAATATATCATTTTAGTCTCTCAACTTTATATCTTTATATATATACTCTTACTGTACTAAAATTAATAAGCTATTCAAAACCGTATATAGGCACCCCAAATTATCTACCACCAATACAAGTACGTACCAAGACTACTGGCCAGCCGCCAGTGTCGTTTTTGCTAAGAAAAAAAAATTAATTATGTAGGAATTCTTCCCTACAGAGATCACCCGCTCTCCTTTTATATTTCTCAAAATTGATTGGCATCACATCATTTCTCGGAGAAGATCAGTTGGATATTCTCAGTTAACGGAAAGCCAATAAGTGGACAGATTGAAATTAGATCAAAGTTCGAAATCTTTTCTCCTTTGGATTCATTATGATTCATGCACTATCACTATTACCCTCCAATAATGGCCATGTCAAAAGGGGACGAAAAGATAAAGAATATAATAAAATTGTAGACACACTCATTAATGTTTCCATTTATTCAACTCCTTTAATGATGGAGATAGCAACCGCATAAACGATTAAAAATATTCAATTATATGAGTCCTCTAAATTATGATGGTTATTTTAATTTATTTTATTTTGGATAGATTGTCATAAAAAGGATGTCCTTAATTATGTAGCGTTGTAGCATATTTCAAATCTCCTCAAATTATTTTCAGACAAGAATCCTCTACATTGAGTTTATAATATGTAAGAAAGGAAAGAATCAGATACATGATCGATAAAAGTAATACTAATAAAAAGACAGAAAAATTGATGTTAAAAATTTATTTAATATTATATTTTCAATCGAATACAATCGTACATGCACCAAATATGTACATGCAATTAGTTACTAATTATATTCTTTCTTCGATACAACACCAAACGATAAAAATAGTATATTTACTATATTTAATGCAGTGTTACAATCCAACGACATAGGAAAACATAGATCACATTGAAGAAAATTTGAATTATTGCGAAAAAAACAAACATAAAACTATAAACTAGAAACTAAAATTAAAAGCTTTATTGTAAACTCCATGAAGGAGAATGTGAGCACAAGGCTTCATACAATAAGAAATAAATGGCTTTAAATAACAAGAGAAATGATAAGGAATTATTTTTTTAATGGTAAGTAAATATTTCTTCCACGGAATCCTCCAAGATTGCTTTCTCTAAATCTTTCAAGATTGCTTTCCACTGAATCCTCAATTATTTCTTGAATGGTATGTAAATATTTCTTCTACAGAATCCTCCAAGATTGCTTCCTCTGAATCCTCCAAGATTGATTTCCACTGAATCCTCAAAGATTGCTTTTATAATG